>WFIW01000112.1:0-12670 GCA_009756535.1 Metschnikowia sp. UFMG-CM-y6306 | reverse complement strand
TTTCACCTATGCATCCTCCATACAGTAGTCTGCACACAAGCTCTGGACTGCATCCAGAGCAGTCACAAATACAGGTTCGCACATCACACAGTTCAACAATACCTTGTCAACAAATTCCTTGGTGTAAACACGAGTACCATTGGAGGCAAGTCCTGGCAGACATATCTTGGCAAGTTTGGAAAACTGTTTCAAGGTCGACATCTCATCCTTGCTTCCCCTTGAGGAAGAAAATGGTGTGCACAGTTTGGCGTCACCTTATATCGAAGCGGCATCAAAGGCTCCTATGTACAACTTCTTAAACAAAGCTTGGCGTTGCAAAATCAGTTGTTACATACAAATGGCCACGAAAGCTTCCCAAGACGAACTATCGGCATGATTATAATTTACTTATTATTACTAAACATAGTTTAAATAAATTAAATAATCATTTTAAATTATATCCTTTATTTAATTGGTGCGGTTGACATGGCGTTCGCCCGTCTTAACAATATAAGTTTTTGATGCCTTCCAGCATTAGTTTGTAACGCGCTGATGTTGTCGACTGTGCAGCGAAAAATAGAGTCGTCTTTTGGTTTGTAGACGCGTCCGGGGGCTCGTTCGAAGAGGTTGCGTTAAAACTTGAAACCATTACTGGTTATTGGATTAAACCTTAAATAATCATATTATATTTCTTAATAATGACATATAACTTAGATTATCAATGAGCGTCTAATATTAATCATTTTTTTTTATTTATTCTTATATTTCTTACGTTTAGTCTCTGAGGATCCTACTTCGATTAAAATATCCCAACTATTTTTAAATATTTACCTATGATATTAGGTATTATCATTGTCTTTAGTTTATATTTATGAGTTTATGTATAAATTACCTAAATCAGGTACTTTAAAATCATATATTTATAATTTCTTTAACCGACGTATTTATTTTGATCAATTATTAAATAATTAATAATTAGACCTGTCTTAATATTTGGTGGTTATTTAAATGAATTAATTGATAATGGTTTATATTAGGATTAGTATCATATATATTATATGTAGTAATAGTAGATTTTAGAAAAAATAAATTTGCTTATAAGTATTCAAGACATGGACAAACATTAGAAATTATATGAACTATATTTCCAGCTATAAGAAGTTGTAATTAAGAAAGCAACAACAACAAAATTGAACAGGGTAATGCCGCGTGAGAGTTGATATCGTCAGCGGTGTTTGCCACCTCGATGTCGTCTAGACTCGTCCTCTTATCAAAATTACATTGCGTTGTTGCGTAAGGATGGTCCCCTTCTCCAGAACGTGGATACCGTTTTCAACTCCCTTGTCAAATTAAACTTTTTTCAACTTCCTTGTCAAATTAAACTTTTTTAACACGGGAGAGCCGCTTAAAATCTACTCCCGATACGTTCAATGACGGCTCTTTCCTCCGAACATTAAGTATGTTCAGGGGTTGTCACCACAGATGATTTGTCGGATGCGACGGACAAGTCGGGCTCCCAAGCTAGAGGTACGTTCCGTGCGAAGAACACGCAAGGCAACGGGGCTCAGGCAAGAATAATAACAAGGGCAAACGTTTTGGCAAACCTCGTGGCAAGGGCAACAAAAACAATAACAAATCGAGAGGCAAACAAAATGGATCATCGAATGGCTGCGCCATCGCCAAGCTTCTCTGTCCCAGGCTGAGCATACGCCTTCTGTCAATAGTCTTTTCGTACAAATTTCCTCGTCTACTTTGTTCCAGAAATGCTTGGCGATTATAGTGTAAGTTCCTGTTGGACTCTGGTAGTTCAGTGCATATTGTAGCTTGCCACATTCAACAAATGCTCAATACTTACCAGAATGAACCTTAGACGCAGCTTTTACTCGTGATATTTAGTTTTTGTTATTTCACTAATCCAAAAGCGGATTTGTCCTTTTATCCTTCCATTTGAATCTGTGATACACCTCCTTTAATCAACAGCTAATTTACCTGCACCCAATGGCATCGCAGACATAGAATTCCCCTAGAAACAACCAGCAAAGACACTACTTTATTGCCTGATGCTCAATACAATATCTAACTAATACACATCTCTATGAGAAGAACCTAAAGTGTATAAAACCCGTCATTTACAATCTAGGTTATAGCTACAACGGGCTTAATTTTTATAGTATTATAGGCATTTAATGAACTTCATAAGCTATGTTATAATGAGCATCTTTAAAACAATGTTATACACTTGATATTCCTGTTGGGAGTTGTGATGTACTCTGCCAAAGCCTGGTACAGTGGTCACGTGATCATCTAACCACTTCTTTAATTCTGGAACTTCTGTTGTCATTTTCCGTTTCTTGTATTAAAATATACTAGGCTTGTTTCTTTATTGATTGCCTCCCACCTTTGGGGCGGCAGTCCCTTCCTTAAATAATGCGAAGGGGCCTTCACTAGCCGCAGCCCGTTGTAGGACTGCATCGTCGTCATTACAACCGCTCAATCAAGAGGTAGAGGGAGAGGCATTGTTTAATGCCTGACAAGCTCTTGTGCATAATGTCAACCCTTGTTTCATCTGCATAAGAAAAGATGGCAGGATTGGCTGCTTGGTCTTTATTGCACAGTAAAGAGGAGCTAAGCGGTCACGCGAAAGGCTGCAGGCTTATCCACGAATTGCCTTGGGAAATGCACCGAAAAGGGAGACTCTACGTCGGGGTCCAGGCGTACCCTTGACCGACCGTACATCGACATATTTTGCACCCATGGGTAGTGCGCTACCCAAGATGTGTCTGGGGATGTCAGTGGAGTTTCAGCGGAGTTTCAGTGGAGTTTCAGCGGAGTTTCAGCGGAGTTTCAGTGGAGTTTCAGTGGAGTTTCAGCGGAGTTTCAGTGGAGTTTGTCAATGTGGTAGTATCATGATAGTGTCACTCGTCCTCAGATGGCAAGCGCCCAGCTCCCACCCAATACCTTCTATATCTATCCCAATGCTGGCCTACCCATAGCACGTGACCCGCCGGCCCGGTGCCACCGCCGGTTCTCTGGGCTTCGCCTTCATGCACCAAGCACATTTTCCCCGCCTCTGCTCCCGTAGCTTGTAATAAACACACGGTTCCGGTTCACATTTCTTGGATCCCAATTTCATCATGACTTTATGAATAGCTTCATGCCACACCTGAGGTACTTGTTCCATATGAAGACTTCTTTAGCCTAAGCACTATATGTTCCTTTTGCTTGAGGACATAACCTTCTGGTTGCTTCATGTAGATTTCATCTCCCAACACCCCATTCAAAAATGCTGTGGTGACATCGATTTGTCTTCTAACCAGACCCTGTCTGCAGTCATGGCTAAGACCATTCTCAAACTTTCTTATCTGATTACAGGTGAGAACATTTCCTGATAATCGAATCCTTCCTTCTGGAAGTTGTAAGAACCACAAGTCACCCTTGTGTAGACCATAATCCTTTAGTATCTTTGGACTTTCCAACGCCTTGAATAAGTCGGCTTCAAAGATTGCGGCACCTTCTTAGTCATGAAGAGTGAAAGGAATCCTAACATCATCTAGTATAGAACCATGGGGCCATAACCTGTTGGGCATGCACTTCTCTGGCCTGCACTTCTCTGGCCTGCACTTCTGGCCTGCACACTGTGGAGCTCTGACTTCAATATGCTGGTATATGAGTATCAAAGGCATGCTAATATTGACGCCCAAGAATGGTCATGATAATATTCCTCTCAATACTAAACCAGGCGTTCAGTGGCTGACCACACAGAATCAATACCTTTGTCAATCCGCGCTCCCGCTCTCTATTTATACATGACCGGGCGGAGTTGAATCTCCGCTCCTCATTGGGTCACATGATAGAATGCTCCAGTCCATACCATCCTGAGGAACAGATGGCCTTCATGCTGCCGCGTTTTCTGGTCTGCTGCCGTGGTGGCCTGCACTTTCACCGCATCGCTTTATCCTGCTCCATGTGACCGAAGCGCGCCTCCACACTCAGCCCTGTGCCAACTGATTTGGAGACATTTTCACCGGTACCCCTCCGGAAATCTGCACCCGTCTTGTTACGCCAGCCCTAACTCACCCCAAGACACTGCACTTCCCCAAGCCTGCAAATCGGCCGTGTCTGTTTCCCTGCCCAACCAGAGCTCTTACTGGATCAAGCACAGCCGCTGGATCAAGCACAGCCGCTGGATCAAGAATCCAGAATCCAGAATCCAGAATCCAGAATCCAGAATCCAGAATCCACTGAAGCGAGCCACGAATCATACCATCGACCTAGTCCCTCCCTCAAGACCCACCGCCTCCGTCCAGTCACTCAGTGTTTCGAGGTCTGCCAATCTCGGATTTGTCCTGCTCCCATAGGCACGCAGCCAACTTGGCCCATTCCACCGCGGCGCTTTTGACTCTTTGGCAAGTCACGCTGGCTCCTGGGTCCAACGGCTTCATCTCGCCTCCACCATAAGCAGACAGGTGCGGCCAAATCGCGTCTGCATGACTTCACGCAAATCCCCACAGGCCATGGACGTGGCCGAAGACTTGGAGGTTTTGATTTCTCGCGAGTTCCGCCGGCTCCAGCAAGACTCAAGGCTTCTGAAGATGTCCATTTTTGATTTGATTGACCATTGCACAGAGACCTTCGAGGCCACGCTCTCGTCGCACGACTTGAATGGCTTCATCCAGACGTATCTCATCTTCAATTACTTCATCAACAATTTCATCATGATGCATTTCAACGGCTTCCAGGCCTTTCTCGAGTCGGCGCACCACGACTTCGTGCTCTACTTGAACTTGTACAGCTTTTTCAAGTTCGAGTCGCTGGCAAACGACGCCCCAAGCCTACCGAAGAAGGGCGAGGTGTTTGAGTATTCGGGTGTGCACGTCCATCTGAGCGAAGTCATCGACCTGATTTTGCGCTACCTCCAAACGAACCGGCTTCTTTCTTTCGATATTACTCTCCTCCACAACTGGCTCGATACCTATGTGGACTACTACCGCCACAATGAAGCGCCTGACGAGGAAGTTGCACCCCCGAAGGAAGAGCTGAGTCCGCCAAGAATCGCCCATCGACCAAATCCCAATCTGCGCCTGCCTCTGTCCAAGGTTCCAGCCCCTGTGGCCCGGTCAGAAACCAACGCCCCGCCACTTCCCAAGCTTCAGTCTCCGATCTCGGTGGTCGAGTCGCCTGTGTCCAGATTCTCTGCCCGCTTTGAGGATCTCGATTTTTCTGACGACGACATCTTCGAGTTCAACTCCAAATTTCCCGATCTTGCTCCGAATCCGCCATCTCTCCTGACTCCTTATCCGGTGGAAAATCCAGTGTCTGCTCCTGCACACCCCACCAAGAGCCTGCAAGGACCATTCTCCTCAAACGATGGCATCGCCCAGGAGAATGGCACGTATCAGAAAGCAGACGAGCCCTGGAATACGGACGACGTTCGGAGCTTTCCTGATCGGGCGAGACCGCCGGTCCCCGTTCCAACTTCACTTGTGAATCCCTGCATCAAACATTACCCCAAATCGCGCTTATACCAACCTTCCTCAAGTCCTCCCATTGCTGTTGTTCAGCATGCAAAGGGCAACTCGCATTTCCAGAACCAAAGTCCGAATCTTCAAGAATACCTGCGGCCCCCATACAACCCTAGTCTCCATGCTGCTCCGCAACCGCTATACCAACAGGCCTTTCAAAATGGCCTGCACCAAAACCCGGTTCAAAATGGCCTGCACCAAAACCCGGTTCAAAATGGCCTGCACCAAAACCCGGTTCAAAATGGCCCGGTTTCGCAATATCAGCATCCGAGTTCCCAGAACCACCATCAATACCAGCATCCGAGTTCCCAGGAATCCCATCAATTTCAGCATCCGAATCAGTCGTCGCACCAGAGTCACAATCAAATCCCATACCGGAACCACAATCAAGTGCCACATCGGCCTTCGCAGCCGACCCAGAATGGAACTGATGCGAAAGTCATGCATCGCCCAACAAACCCCATTCTCAGAGACTACGCGATCTGCGGTCTCAAGAACCTCGGCTCGTCTTGCTATATCAACCTGACGCTCCAGGTTCTTGCTGGAATCAGGTCACTAGGAAAACTTCTAGCGAGCGCTCACAGGGCCCAGCGCATCTCGCCAAACTCTCTGACAGATGCAATGTTTGGACTCTTCAGCACTTTCAATGCAAACGGCGGAGCAAATGTGGCACCCACGAAGTTCCTCCGTATTTTGGCGGCGGCAAAACCAGACTTCAACATTCCGTATGAGCAGCAGGATGCCCAGGAATTCCTTTTGTTTCTCTTGGACAAGATGCACGCCGAATTGGCGTCGAAGCCGACTTCCCCCGACGAGTTTGTCGAGTATTCCAAAAAATGGAGGATCACCGTCAACCCAAAGGAA
Source organism: Metschnikowia sp. UFMG-CM-y6306 (assembly GCA_009756535.1). NCBI lineage: Eukaryota > Fungi > Ascomycota > Pichiomycetes > Serinales > Metschnikowiaceae > Metschnikowia > Metschnikowia sp. UFMG-CM-y6306. The sequence continues at coordinate 6,305 of WFIW01000112.1, read as the reverse complement.
AAAGCCGAATATTATAAGTGGTATAGCGACCTATTGAAGCAAGAGGGCGAGTCGATCATCAACGACATTTTCCAGGGCCATATTCAGAGCAAGTTGCACTGCAACACCTGCGGGTACGACTCAATTAGCTATAGCTCGTTCAATATCTTGTCGCTTCCGATTCCGGGCGGAAACGACCAACACGTGGACTTGACCGACTGCCTCAAGTACTACACTCAGGACGAAGTCTTGAGCGGAGATAATGCTTGGAGATGTCCGAAATGCAACAAGGAAAAGTCGGCGGAACCGAATCCCATGGACATTGTTTTTCAGCCAAAAAGAGGGCTCTTCAAATTCTCTAAGCGCAGCAAGTCGCCCGCCAAAAAAGCACCGGTGGCTCAGCCTGCTCTAACAAACATATCCATCAAGCAACTCAGCTTCATCAAACTCCCGCCCGTTTTATTTATCCATCTTTCCCGGTTCTCCATGCTCAACGTTACGGACAAGTTGAACACCGACATTATCTACCCGTTAAGGTTAAAATTCAACCACTCTTCCCATGACATATACTATAGCTTGACAGGGTTGATCAATCATTTCGGCACACTCAAGTCAGGCCACTATACGTCTTTGGTCAATAAGTGCAAGGTACAACGTGGCGAGGATGCGTTGCTCAATCCGTTCTGGTGTTATTTCGATGACGACAGCTTGCAGCTGAACGTAAAGCATGGCGACATCACGTCTCTGGGAGGCAGCTCGCTTCACTCCAGAGATGTATATGTGTTATGCTACGAAAGGACGTAGACATGGCAGCGAATCAGGAAGATGAAGTCCTCGGGCTGATATCAGTTTTGGAAGGCTGACAGACGGTTCTGGAGTGCAGGTCTGGAGAGCTGGCCCGGAGAGCTGGAGAGCTGGCCTGGAGAGCTGGCCTGGAGAGCTGGCCCGGAGAGCTGGCGGTTCTGGAAGAAAGATCGTTCTGGAAAAGTTTCTGAGTAAATCCCGGACAATCGAAAACAACATAAGTCCCGCCCCCTTAGCTCGGTACTTAAAAAGCAGCGCCCTTGTAATCGTATCTCAGTTTGCATTCGCAAGCTCTAAGCATCGTCATCGGCAAACACAGATTTGACTGGGCCCCGTTTTGGCTTGAGGCCCTTCAATGATAGAGACACGGCAGGGGCCAGGGCCTTTGGAGACTCCGTAGCCTCCTGGGGACCCGCCGCATCGTTTGGCTCGTTTCCGGCGGGTTCGTTTCCGGCGGGTTCGTTTCCGGCAAGTTCGTTTCCGGCAGCAATTTGCGACTTGAGGAACTTCATGGAGAGGTCCTCGTCGGACTTGAGATTCCTGTCTCGGTCTTGCCTCGAATCCACCAGACTGTCAACGTACTTGATGTATAGATTGAACTCTTCCTCGTCCGGGGGCATATCCACGCGGACTTTTCCCGTGGTCCCCAAGTACTTGACAAACGCCGTGAGAGAAGACCACCTCGTGGCGTTCATGTGCACATGATCCTTATCGTTGAGAATGTACTCTTGGTAGTACTTGTTGGCGGAGACCTTCTTGGTGCCATGGTTTATGCGGAGGAGGCGGAGGAAGTCCCGCTCGAATTGGGCCAGGAACTCGGCGATGGTTCGGCCCGAGGCCCCGTTGTCGGCTATGTTCGAAATGCGCCCGAGGTGGGATGGCGAATTGAGGTGGTTCTTGAACCCATTGGCATCGCGGCATTGCTTCTGACATAGCTGGCAGTAGTATCGGAGTTTTTGGAGTCCGGACGCCTTGAGCTGCTTGGCCTGGTACTTGGCGGTCCCGAAACCTGCTTTCGCCATTGGAGAGCAGTGAACGAAGGTAAGGTGCAAGTTGGGGTTCAAGCGCATCGGGCGCGTCACGTGCGCGATGGCCCGCACTGCACACTGCTACCGTCCACCCATTTCTCCACGGGAAGGTCCCAGAGGTTTGACCGTTTCAGACCTGGGGACGGTCTTTGGAGAAAGAACCCCTTGACTTGTTTCCGATCTGTAATGGCCCTAAAAAGAGCGACGCGTGGATTTCCGGATCCGGAGATCTCTTGAGGCGCGGCCCTGCCTTTCTATGGCAAAGGAGCTGGAGGCGGAACATATTCATATTTTTGGTCAGAGAGGACTTGGCAGTTTTTCTTCTTTGAATGCTGACCATTGTTCCAGGTTCCCAGCTCCCGTGCATATTGTGATTTGCGTCCCCGTGCAGACTCTTTTGTCTCCAGGAATATTTTCATGCACGGTTCTTTTGCAGCCACCCCCTCGGGTATATAAAGAGGCGCCTTTATCCTCTCCTCAAAAGCGTCCTTTTTTTCCTGTCAGCCTCCCCCGGTCTGTCTGTCGGCAGTCCTCTGATGCTGTATAAAAACTTTATTGGTGTTGGCTCCCTGTGGCATCTGATCCACGAAGAATAGTCACGCCCAGAGCATATTCGAGACCTACTCGTGTCTGTCGCAATCATGATATTCTTGACTCAAATCAACATTTCATGCTAGAGGAGGAAGGACTGCTTGTTGTGTTGCAAAAGATGGAGACCCGCTGGGCTCATGTGCAGTGCCCTTTCGCGGCGGCAGATATGCACACACCTGAGGCCCGACGGAACGAGTGATGATTCTGGCTCATACACGTTGCTTAAGACAATCCCCGCTCCGGGGCACATTGTTTGAACGCAGCTACACTGCTGCAGTGGTGAAAAAGTACACCCCCTTGAAAACGCCCCTCTCCCTATGGTGGTATAAGAAAGTGCCTCCTATCGCCAAGTACTCCGGGGCCATCATCTCAGCAGCTCTTGCGTTCACGCATATCCATCCCAACGTGCTTGGAACGGTGGCGCCCCCTGCTTTGCTAGCGGCCTACTACGCTGGCCGCCAAACCGAGAAATTCAGCTACAAGAAACTGTTGAGGTTGGTCGAGCTGGGACTGCATGCCACGTGGCGAGTGCACAGCTACGATGAGACGTGTATTGAAAATGTCAAGCAAAGCATTGATAATGAGTACGATCACTTCAAGAAGCAAGTTTCGAAGTACCTCGAGACCCACATGGTTGACCTTTTTGTGGCTCTCGAGCAGAGCGGCGCCTCGCAATGGACAAAGCATGTGCTCGATGAGAATAAGCAAGTCATGTTCCACTTGGGAGACCCAGAGACATTTGTCACTCTGAAGGCAGAGAGCGAAGAGTCGCATGGCTCCTTGCAATTCATAAGCCTCTCCATTCCCTATTACGCCTCGGGTCTTCGCCGAGACAACCGCTTAGGCGTGGTTCAAGTATCCATGTTAGAAAGTGAAAAGGGCGACGACTATGTGGACTACACCGTGGCAGCTCAGATGTGGCCGTATGGGTTCCTTCCAAGGCCCAAAAAAATCTGCTGATAATGTGACTTCTGCAGCACCCCTGGCAATACCGAGCTGGAGGCGAGTGAATACTCCCAAGACTAGTGCCCGAAGAAGTTTCTTGACGCCTCCTGGAATTTGCTCCACGAATGACAATTTGAAGACTCCGCAATGTTTTCCAAATCGGGCATCCACAGCTTGATGTCGGCAATTCTCTTGGTTGTGTTTGGATGGGTCGAGAGAAAGTCGTTCATGAGGCCGGCTTGACTCAGCGTGCGTTCGAACTGATCCATACGTGTCCAGAACCTGACGGCTTCTTGAATATTGAAACACAGCCGCGCCATCAACTCGCACCCGATGTGGTCGGCCTCCGACTCCATTTCTCGGGACGATGGCATTTGCAACAAGCCAGCAATCAACAAGTCGTTGAACCACGAGATTCCCGTGGCCACGTACAATGCCGTGGACAAGAGGATATAAATGGGCTGCTTGCTTAGTTGCTCCGACGAATGATGCGCCAATTGGTGGGATAATTCGTGCGCCAAGACTGTGGCCAAGCCATCTTCGTTCTGGCAGACGGGGAGAATGGAGGAGAAGATAAAGATCTTGCCGTTCGGGAGAATGAACGCGTTGGGCGGTTCCTGAGCCGTGGCTTGAATGATGTGGATGGACCAATTCAACGACTTGAGATGTTGCACCTGGCTTTGGTCAGGGGTGTTGGCAAGAGCAGTCGAGAGCAAACGATTCATGATGTCAGAGATTTGCCTATAATAGGGGCTGGACGGAGCAACAATGCGATTCCCGTACTGAGCCAAAATCTGGCGATACGAATAATCGCCGATCTTCTTCTCTAGCCAATAGGGAACCCAAAGGAACCGGAGCCGGCGGGTGAAGGGGGCCTCGTTGAGATTATAGAGGTAGAAGGCACCAACACCAATACACGAGTACATGAACGGTTTACTCCTGAGAAAGCTTGAATAGTCATATTTTGCTCGATTGTTGAACCGCTGATAGGTTGCATAGGGCATTCGTGCTTGGGGATAATTAAGGCGAGAGCGGGGCAGAAAAAGGCCCAAGCCTGGGCCAAAATGGCGTCTCGAAAAAAAAGCCTTCATGACCGTGTGGCGGCGGAATCGGTACTCTGGAGTGGAAAGAACACTTTGGAGCGACGCGACACTGGGGCCCACAAAACATGGGTCCAGGGGAGGCACTCACGTGATCCGGTCACGTGGGCGCCCTGCGTCCCCATGTGGCCTCGCACGCGGCTACTTGAACACCACTGCCGGGGTGTCGTCGAAATCGGCATCTGCGGTGATGTTGTTGTCGAAATTGTCCTGCAAGCCCAAGGAAGGCTTTCCCTCCACGGCTTGTGCTCTATAAGGATGGACCGTGTGTAGACCTTTCTCAGAAGCCAGCTTCGCCTCTTTGGAGGGCGACCAGGCCTCGGAGAGACTATCATTTACAGAGCCCAACCTCTTGGGAGACCCATTGATCACGCCGCGCTGCGTCGGGAACTTCTCGGCAAACTGGTGGCCATGGAGCTGTTTGGCCAAATTATCCAACGATCGGTCCAGTCGAGTTGGCCCTATTAGGCTGTTTGAGTGGCTTTGAATGCTCACACGGTCGGAGGTTATGGCGGGCGGTTGCTGGAGATCGGTGACAGGCGCCAGGGCGCTGTTGCGGCTAAATCGTTCGTCGGGCTGGGCAATGGGGATGAAAGAGTCGTAGAAGTCATACACGGATGAGCTCTTGTTATGGTCACGCGGGGTATTTCGACCTTTGGGCACGATGTTGACGGCGGTGTTGGAAGCCGATGGATTGACGACAGAGGACGAGGATTCAAACGGAGATTCCGTGGTATCCTCTGCAGCGGCAAAAGAGGCATGGAGGTGGCTGGAGCTAGGAGAATGCGTCCCCGACCTATTGATATCCAGGGATACCGAGGCTTTCTCGGCGGACGCATGGTCGTTTGCCGCAGACTTATTGATCTGGGGCTGGTGAAGCGCCTGCTCGAAGCCTTTGAACGATTCGTTGTCGCCGAGCTCCACGTCATCTTGCGCCTTATCCTCTCGCTTCTGGATGCGGCGGCGTCTATGCACAAGGAAGGTGCAAGCAACAAGCACAAGGAAGCACGGTATGCCGATGGCTAGCCCTAGGGCCAAAGGTTGATTGTATGCCATGATCTAGGGTGAAGTAGCGGGGCGGGGTCCTCGGTAGCTATGCTTATGGGCTGATGGTAAGAGTGGCTCTTAAGTATCGACGGTTGATTGAATGGCGGAGGCGATGGATTGGGAGATTAGTGAATGATTCAGAGCCTCGGACTGGAATGAGTTTGGTTTTTTGGTTTCGTCTTTTGAGTTCGGTCTTTGAGTTCGGTCTTGACCAGTGACCCGACTTCTGACCTGTGGCAAGTTCCCCAGAGAGAGTTCTTGACCTGTGAGAAGTTCCCCAGAGAGAGTTCTTGACCTGTGGGAAGTTCCCAGTGAGAGTTCTTGACCTATGAAAAGTTCCCCAGTGAGAGTTCTTTCAGACTTGGTGTTTGAGACCGTTATATGCTGATCAGTTAATTCCACGAAAATTATCCAACAGGGACGGCGCGTATATGTTTTTAACGAGTGACTGGGCGCGAGCAGCGGGTGCTTAGCCTTGGATGGAGACCTTCAAGTGCCACGTTCCAAAGGGGCTGAAGTGGGCGGAGTAACGTGCGGAGGATGAAACAGCGTTGGTAGCTCAGGACGTGCCACGAGACGTAAACAAGAGGAGCGGCGCAGCAGTGTCACGACACAATGTGAACGGGGGAGGAAGGAGCAGTAGGCAGGTTCAAGCAAGGAAACAAAACTGGCCGGTTGCAGATATGGCGGAAGCGGAGGCGGGGCGAGGAAACTTGTGCTGAGGCCGGATCCGGAAAGGTGTGCTGAGGCCGAATTTGGAAGGGTGCGCTGTGATATCGGAAGCAAGTGGGTTTCATTTTTTTTTTTTTTT
>WFIW01000025.1:52610-187227 GCA_009756535.1 Metschnikowia sp. UFMG-CM-y6306 | reverse complement strand
AGCGTGATACTTATACTTTACCTCTTTTTAATTTCAAAAAAGAGAGTAGGCAGGCGTGGAGGTTGTGTAGAAGCTTTACTGTGAAGTGGAGTGGAACTGCAAAAAAGAATAAATCCTCGTTTGTTGACTATGAGTATGAATCTATGTTGGAACATGGGAAGTAGTGCTCTGCGGGCATGTCCAAAATGCATACACATGAAGGGTTGAAGATGATTTCTGTGGGCACACTAAGCACAAGAACTTAGCTAGAAGGATTAATGTCTCTCCATCTAGCTCCTGATTGGGCTGTTGCACGTCGGTGCAGCCCTACGAGGGCCGCGGTTGGTGAGGGTCCCTCATTAAAAAGGGACCAAGGCCAGGTAATCAATCAGAGAGAAGTGAGCCTGGTATATTGGATAACGAATCAAGCGGACGACAAAGTTGCAGAATTCAAGTTGCAGAATTCAAGTTGCAGAATTCAGAAGTTGCGGACAATCTGATGACTCCACGCGGTGGGACAGTCATCACAACACTTTAGTCTCTCCCCAAACACACTTGAAACATATTCAGGGCGGGAACATTTAATCAGATATCGAATTGGCCCAGCGTCGACAATTGTTGTATTTAATATGGCCATCGTGCTGTTTGAAGCCTCTTCATATTGTTATATTGGGTAAATCGGATAAACGGCCACAAATTGGAAATAAGGGAGCACGGCCAGCGAAGGCCAGAAACGTGGCTAGAACAAGACAGCCAAGTCAACTGACATAATTGTACACAGTCCATCACATATACTGCAAGGAGGCAGTATGTGTCTGGGGATGGCGCCCCCAGGGATGGACAGTTCTGTTTTGGAATGACACAGACGGAGACGAGAACTTCGTTACCAAACAACCTCAGGCCGGAGATGGAACCTCCGTTATCAAATCGTCAAAATTCACGGGAGATTCCAATGGGTGAATCTCCACTGACAACGTTGGTGCCTACAACCTTGGAAGATCTGGATACTGGGGGCGAGTTGGTACAACCTTGTCGCAGTGGATCTTCAGACCAACGTGAGTCAGCGGCCGGTCCAGTTGCAGGTTCGGGTGGACGTGCCGACCTCGACGTGGAGGAGACCGGGTGGCTCGCTACTCGAAGTGAAAGGAGTGAGAGCCTCACCAAAATTACATGACCCTGTATATCTGATATACGGAAACATGGGCTGAAAATTCTTGTGGTGATACAGACGACGTAGTGTCTGGGTCGAATGTGGATGGAAGTTCTATAGAGGTTCGAGAGCCGCATAATCCTACCCCAGGAGACACCTTTGGTCATCGGCCAAAGAGGTTAGCTGCTCAGAAAGCTGAAGTGAACTGGCAATCTCTCAAACCTAGAAGTCGCCGAAAAATCATGGCTGTGCGCCTTGATGGCCTTCTGGTTGAGGGGAGCCTGTTGGGATAGAAGATTATCTTCAACGACTCGCCATTCCAGGGGGAGTGTATCTCGAGGACGGAGATTCGGGTGAGAAAAACCTCGAGAATAATGAAGTGAAACTGGCACGGTGTTTGCAGATAAACTCAGGGGACAAATTGCCACTGATTGATATCTCAAGCATCGACTGGATTCGCACTCTAGAGGCCCAGCCGAATGAAGTCGAAGATGCACCTAGGAGCTATAAGAAGGCCATGGCTCTGATGAACCGGATAAGGTGGCAAGAAGTCTGTGATAAAGAAAGGCGGGCTCATGATACGAACGGAACCTTTGAATTGGTCGAATTACCTGAAGGACCCAAACCAATAGGTGCCAAATGGGTCTTCGCACTAAAAGATAAGGGAGTATACAAAGCAAGACTTGTGGTCTTAGGGAACAATCAGAAGACCAAGGAAATAGAATACGAGGATCACCTAGTATTATCTTAGGAATATAAGAAGACAAAGTTATGACTACAGAAGTCCCTCAATTGAAGAATGTTGGAAGACAACGAGATAACCATTCCAGATTATGGGAGTATATACTACAATTCTCAGCTGGTCAATCAGTGGCAATTTGTCCCCTGAATTGATCTGCAAACACCGTGCCGGTTCCTGCCAGATCCTTCAGCTCATCAAGTGCCGAAGGAACGCTGTTCATCTGTAAAGTAACGGAGACCTTCGCGAGCTGTCCAAAAACTGTCCCCACCACGCACTCGTCAAATCTTCGTAAAACAGTATTAAAAAGGGCTTTCTCCGGCACACTTGACTTTGAACCAATTCCCCTTCCTGGGACTCCGGGAGTGCTAATGAGGACCGGTCCCATGCAGCTGGCCGTGTCCCTGCTCGTTGAAAGTCCAGGGACGGTATTTCCAAGAACCTCAGTGACACGGCCCCGGCCCATCCCCAGGTGTCTTGACCGAAGAAAGGCGTATTCACCAAGACGACAAACCCATAGACGGCGGCTGGAGAACCGCTACCGCAGTGCAATTCAGGTCGAAAACTGTAGAGGTGCTGAAGCGGCGCGTGGCTATTTTTTGTTTGCAGCCGTGGCTGCGAAAGAGCGTTACTTCTGGCGCATCTTAGAAGTGATTGGGCTCAACAAGACCCGCTCAGCCGCACGTTCCGGCATGAGCGCGCTGGGCCGTTGCAATACCCTGGGGGGCCGTTTGGACGGTTTGCGGTGTGATTGGATGGTTCGGGTATTTCTTTTTGGAACGGAGGCACGGGCGCACGATGGGGCCTGCTGTTCATACTTTAAACAAACGAAGCGCACCTTCTTATGGTACCCTTCTTATGGTCTCCCTTCTCATGGTCACTGGCATTTCTGTCATTGCACAATCGGACGGATCCTAATATCGTGTCGCTGGATCTTCAATAGCACCATCATGGCAAACACCGCTTCTTGCACTTGCTGTGAATACAGCCCGATTATGGCTTCTTCTTGGCCCAATGGTTCATTCCCACTTGGGCATTCACCTCAGGAGGATCGTGTTTGACGCATCTCTTCTCCAGCGGGATGTTTAGAAAGGCCCGGCATGCAAACACGGCGTGGGCTCTTAAAAGTGCTCTTCTTCAAGCGGGGTGGATCGGGCCGAAAAACGCCTCCGGTGTAAGGCTGCAGCCGGTTCCCACCTAGTGGGGGTCCTGGTGGAGATCCAAGATCCGCCGGTCCAAATGCCCAAAGCTCAAGCCAAGAAACGTATCAGCTGCCATCAAGCACGCAGCGTTCACGTAAAAGCCCACATGGAGAATGTTTGCCTGGGCTAAGTAGCCCGTGAAGACCGGCCCTGCGCACCGCGCAAAGGTCTTGGCGATGTTGACCACGCCCAAAACCCGGATCAAGTCGGTCTTCGATATTATCGTCGTTAGCAAGATCTGCCGCGGAACAACATCCATGGTGGCACATGCACAGAATAGGAAGTATAACGCGGCCGCCTGGAGGTAGGACCCGGCCTTGGGAATGGCGCCGAAAAAGAAGGCGCTGGGGACCTGCGCCACAAGGATGGCCTTGACCGGGCCAAACATGGAAAACGTGTATGCCGAGGCCACAGAAGACACCAGGTCCACGATGTTGGTGCTGAAGAACAACGTTCCAAGTGTCGATGGAGACGCATGGTACTTGTTTTGGAAGTAGTAAACGATCCACGCTGGCGGCATGAAGCCGTAGCCAAACGAGTCAAGCATGAAGATGGGCAAAAGACGAATGAGGTGCTTCCTCAGCTGCAGCGAAACCCCGAGGCTGAGGCACTTTGATTTGGACTGGCCCGTCGCTGTCTGTTCCGTCTGTCCCGTCACTGTCTGTCCTGCCTGTCCCACCATCTGCCCCGCCTGTCCCACCATCTGCCCCGCCTGTCCCACCATCTGCCCCGCCTGTCCCACCATCTGCCCCGCCTGTCCCTCCACCTCTCCATCACCGGATGTAATCAAAGGCTCCGTCTCGTCGCACGCCTCGCCAACCTCACACTTGTCCGAAAGACACACCGCCAAAGCCAACTTCGCCCCAGCAATGGAGCAGTACACCACAAACGCAGCACGGTAGCACCTCTGCAAACTCCAGCCCTGACCAGCCCAAAACTCCACCAAAACCCCGCAGAGCTGTGCCCCGCATGCAGACCCCAACGTCCCCAAGAAGCCGTACAAGGCGAAAATATGGGACTTTTGCCCATGGGCAGTCAAGTGCGCCAAGCACGCCTCCTCCACGGTTTTGAAGGGCCCCGTTTCGTCGCCCAGCGTGGAAATCACCCCCACAATGGCCGCCGCCAAGAGCACCCAAAAGCCCAGGAAAAGCGTGAACATGGCGCCCGCAGCCACCATCAAAACACAGCCAATGACCATCACCAAGCGCCGGCCAATCGAGTCCGAGAACCACGTGAGCACAAGCGACATCGCCGCGTCCCCCACCAACGTGAGTGCCATAAAGGTGCCTATGCGGGGCTTGGAGATGCCCACCGTCTCCAAAAACAGCGCTAGAATCTGGTTGGTGAGCCCAAAACTGGCTCTTCGGAGAAACACAGACACCAAGAGGATTTTGGCGTCCCTGGGCGCCGTCATGAATGATGCAAGCATGTGATCAGTTGTGGTGGGGATGCCGTGGTCATCTCAGACCGCGTCTATTGGTGTGTTGCTGCACCTGCACTGCACGCGCAATTCGGGTCGAAAAACATTCCAGTCTCCCGTACCAAACAGTCACACATCTCAGGTGGTCATCGCCCTCTAGAAGCCATCCCTGTCAGGTCGAGCAAGTGGACAGCTGCTCGCATCTCCTAGCCTTGTTTCCCGAATCACGCTCGCCCACTCTCCATTTTATGGCGAAAACGTCGCTTGACCGTTTGGCTCACATCGCCAACCTCTCACACGATCTCCAGCAGCTAGGATCCTCCATGGCCGGTCCAGTCAAGTCGGAAGCTGACCAAGTGCAAGAGAAGGGCGCGAATCAACACCGCCTGGTCACGCCCGAGGAGTTCAATTCAAGACCCAGGCGCCTAGCGTGTACCGGGTGCAGGCAGCAGAAGTCCAAGTGCGATGCCAGGGAACGACATCCGCTTCCGTGCACCCGGTGCACGAAGAAGAACATCCAGTGTTCAACCGAACCGGACTTCAAACGCACCGATAAACGCCAACGCTTGGCTCTGATTGAGCGCGAGCTCCGCGAGCTCAAGGACGCCTTTGTTCATCCTGAGCATCCCCAGAATTTTTCTCCAACTTATGCCCTGTCTCCAATGGTGACGATACCCTCCTCCTACCAGCGACTGGTGACGCCTCAGGAGCCCCTCAATCAGGATAGACTCAATCAGGATAGACTCAACCAGGATAGACTCAGCCAGGATAGACTCAGCCAGGAGCCCCTCAATCAGGATAGACTCAACCAGGATAGACTCAACCAGGATAGACTCAACCAGGATAGACTCGACCAGGATAGACTCAACCAGGATAGACCCAACCAGGATAGACTCAACCAGGATAGACTCAACCAGGATAGACTCAACCAGAACAGACTCAATCAGGATGAACCTCACAACCAGTCTAAGCTGAATGATGGTGCGTTGCAGGAAACTGGCCCACACCTAGCCGCGTCTCTGGCCATGGCCGCCAATCCCCCTCCAAATATCGCTCTGTCGGACGGGACACCGAGAGAAGTTTCCTCCGTTGCTTTGCCCCGAGACTCGTATCCGCCGAACTCCAATCCAGCCCTAGCTGATACTCCGGAATATCTCTGTGAAGCAAAGACGCTAGGCGATATCACCCTCGGCTCCGCTCTCATTCGAGACTTGTATGCGGAGTATGTGCAGCACTATCACTCGATGCTTCCGGTCATCGACATCGCCAAAGGCCCCGAACGCATCTATCGGCTCTGCCCCGCTCTTTTTTGGGTCATAATGTTCGTGGCTCTCCGACGTGTTGATCATAGTCTTCTCTTGGCTTTGACGCATCAAGTCAAAAACATTCTTGCCGAGATCACCATCTCTCCAATCACCCGGTACAACCCCACAGAGGAAGACGAGCCAATCATGAATGCATGCTCCGTGTACTCCGTCCAAGCCTTTCTTCTTTATACGCTTTGGCCACCACTCACTTCCTCGCTCAGCGCAGACTCCTCGTGGAACACTATCGGAGTGGCGCTTTTTCAGGCCATTCGAATCGGCCTCCATTCCTCGGGCGGCTTGCTAAGCAAGCAACCTACTGCGCAAACTGCAATGGCTCAGGAACTGACACGGACCTGGATCCTTTGCAACATTGTGCTGCAGAACATCGCCACTGCATTTGGGTTCCCTGCCTTTGTCCAGTTTGACTTTTTTTCGGCGCAACATTGCAGCATTCTGATGGAAACCCGCCACATTATGGAACTAGCCCACTTCGAGGACCAAGTCGCCAAAACCCTAAACATGGCTTCCACTTCCCACACCGCAGTAGTGGATATCAATGACCGCGTGGCACTTCTCAAGGTATTGATTAATCAACTTGCAGACCTCGAAATCAAGTATCTGTCCCAAAGTGCTCATGACAATGGGTACGCCAAGTTTCACTCGATTGTTGCCCGGATCCATCTTTTGACCTGTTATTTCTTGGATGCAGAACACATCCCGGCCTTCGAGCTCTCCAAAGGCCTCGTGCGCCTCTTCAATGCGTCTGTGTCGCTAATAGAACATGTGCAAATGTGTGAGGCCAAAGCCAAGGATTTCGTCAAGTATTTGCCTGTTGTGCAGATCTTGAACCTATGGCAAGCGTCGTGTTTGATCGTGAAATTGGCAAACTCTCCCCTCAAATCTGCCATCGATATGCACGCCTCCAAAGAAACATACACCCTTGCCATCCGCCTTGTTGCCAAAGCCTCTGTGCTCAAACACGATATCGCATACCGGGCGAGCGGCATCATGCGCAACATGTGGCAGCTTTTCCGGACCCTTGATGAAAAAAACATGACCGGGTTCGTTCTCAAGATCCGGTCTCGAATGATGGCCTCCGTTTTCTTTGACTGCCTATCTCTCATGAGGGACCAGGTTGGAATGGCAAAGTTGAACATCAAAACAGACAATGACGCCCGGGAAGACGACCTGGATGGGGACTCTGCGGACGAGGCCATCGTTTCATCCGAGGAGGGCTCACCGCAGAAGGCGCACTCTCTGAAGACCACGCCCGGAAGCTCCGAAAGCAGCTCCACGCGCCGGAAGAAACGAACGCTTTCTGGTGTGCAAGACGCGGAGTCCAAGGCACGTCGGATCATTCGGACTATTCCGTTGGACCCACAACCTATTGCTGCATCCAATCGCGGCTCGATTTTCAAGGTCCTCAACAGTGACACGTCCTCACCGAATATCCGACTCGCAGATTCTCCCACAGTGCAATCTTTGCCTTCAAATCTGCCCTCAGTGATTGCCAAACCCAACTCGGATCCTTTCAGAAAGGATATGGACTTCTCCAGTCTTTTTGATATGAACAACGAGTCTTTGTGGAAGGATGTTGATAGTCTTATGAACGACTTTGCATTTCCAGGCTAAGTGACCTCAGTTTCGGGCTGCCTCTGCATCGCATGCATCTGCCCCAACTTCATATGATGTATCATTGCATTCGTGGTAACACGTCACGGGTCTCTGCTCAGTATCTACTCGATGTCATTCGCCCATCTGGAATTTTCCACTTTGTCTAGCTTTTGGGCCTATGCGGTGTCCACTTGGGCATTTCAACGGGAATTATTTCCTTGGTCTTTTCATCAGCTCGATCGAAAAAACTGAAATATTCGGCCGAAAATCCTCGCCACTAATTGAACATTTGCATGAGCAGCTTCCAATGATTTTGGCATGGATCAAAGGTGAATGATCCAATCCTTAGCCACAAACAAATGGCTCCAAGAATAATCTCCTAAAACACCGTCAGAAGACTCGAAATATCTCAAAACAAATTGGTGTTCTGCCCTCTGCCGCTTTTTGTTAAATAAGCGGGTCCAGAGCCATGGTTTCACACAGCTTCGATTTGTGATGCAGAAGTTGTAAAAACTCCACATGCTTTAGGCAAAAAGTTTGGGAATCACTGTTTCACTCGTAAGGGGGACTTTTGATTGGTGGTCGAGTATGATCCACTAAGTAGCATTGACCTACGAGACCATACGAAGTTTCCCGGAGAATTGCGAGCTGCTTATATAGTATTATGTTGCATTTGTGGTTGCCCTTCGGTGTACGCCATATCAAGGGGTTCATGCATGTGGCTGCAAAACGACTATTCATTCAATATAAAAGCAGCCTTTCGCACAGGGAAAATTCCATGTCATATTTTAAGCATCGCACCATCGAGACAAACACAGCGCGTCCTGCACCCATGTGCGCGTCTAAACGGGAAACCAAACAATCGATAGCCGTTATTTAGACAAACCGGAATTGACGTTTGGCCTACGCCGATACATGTGTTGGAATCCATCAGACACTTACCTAGTTGACACCTTTTGTACTTGTCTGACTGAATTTTAGGCTAACCTCGCCCGGCTCCCTACTTGACTGACTTTACTTGACTGACTTCATTTGAGTGACTTTACTTGACTGACTTCACTTGACTGACTTCACTTGACTACTTCAATTGACTGACTTCACTTTACTGACTTCACTTGACTGAATCCACTTGCGTGATTTCATCCAGCCTGACTCATCTCCCTTTCGGCTCCTTATCTTATCAAACCGGTGGAAATGTCGGAAATATACATGGATAATCCTCATGAGCAGGTACAGGTGGCGCTTCTCTCACGGATTATAAACAACATGGTACGCTTGACCTCAAAAAATACAACACTCTCATCTACTAACGCCAGAAATCACTCAATGAGTCTGTTCATGATGTGAATTTGACCCTCAACGAGATCATCAACAAGAACAAAGACTCGGAGGTTTTATCACAAATGTGGCAGAACTACGCTACAAGTGCAGAATACAATATCGATGCCACTGGCCAGAGAAGAGATCCGATCTAGCACGTCGAATCATTATGTATGTTTCAGCATTGATCTCATATTCCGACATGAGGTCATTTGGACCCACGGCAATTTCAATTCATTAAACACCACTTCAGCTTCTGACTACTCAGCACTGATTTTGGTTCTTGCAACATGTTGGCGTTCGTGTTTCAAATGTTACTTTCAGCATGCAAACGTCATATCTTTTGGCTACAGATGATTAGGTATTTCTCTATTAATATACAGTTTTGCCCCGTCTCAAAGCCTGTGTTGAGCCTCCAAGCCAAAATCTTTGATTTCAGAAAACCAGTGCAGGCCTTCTCCCCATTGGTCCTCAATTTTGGGTGGGCAACAATCCAAATCTTTTCTTCAAGGTGACTCTCTGTCTGGAGTACTTGTCATCAGGAGAGAATCTGGCTGGGTGTGCTGACTTGGTGATCTCGCCATCACTGGTGGTCTTGGCTAAGGTGTAGACGCGCTTGCCGTCAGGGCCCAAGGTGTACATCAAATGCATGGCTGTTGTTGGTGTGTGGGAAGCACCATAAAATTTTAGCGTGAGATGAGTGGGCGGTGCACGGGTGTGCTGTCGGCGCGGCCTGGGTGCAAAACATCCGGCTCCAATCCAATCGCGCGCGCACGTGACCTCTCTTGAACACATCACGTCTACTGCACTCACCCGTCTCACCAAGATGGCGCCACCCAAAAAAGATGCATTTTCCGATCTATTCAGCCATGCCAGCACTAATTCACTGAAGCAGTCCTTGAATCTGCGCATGGCTAGTTCCTCCATTGGTAACAGGGCAGCCCCGCAGCCTGATTGGAACCTTGACCTTCTCCCCGCGGCCACGGGCGGTCAAAACAACCAATCTAGAAGCAACACAGGCACCAATCGATCGCTTTCGCCTCCAAACCAAGGTTCTGAAGCTAATGGGCTAGATGCTGATCTCCTCTCCTTCTTTGAGTCCAAACCGGTTAGTGGCGAAGAAAGTCTCCGTGAAAAAGCGGATTCTGTCGGGGATAAAAATAATGATCTCTTAGGGCTGAACTCTCTTCAAGGAGGTGGACAGCGAAAAAAGGATATGAGCTTGTTGGATGATGAATTCACTGATGCCTTCAGTGGAGTAAGCGTGGAACTGGCAATACAGGAGGAAGAAAATCTGCGGCTGGACGGGGATGTTCGAAACGGAAACGATCTCTTTCACGCAAAGAGCCGGCTGAACCAGCTGTTTGTCGGAGGCCAGGATCGTCGGCATGTTGACGAAAAAACTGGACCTCAATTCGGTGACCCAAAACAGAATCCTGTGCATATGTCGGAGCATGCCCAGAGTTTTAACGATACAGACGCCGTTTTAGCAGCTTTAGTGTCCGAGGGCTTTTCCGTGGAAATCTCCAACAACGCAATCGCCAATGTGGGGCCTAGTTTTGAAGAGTGCGTTCAGTTCATTATCCGGGGTGCAGGTGCCAGGGCCAGGGCCGGTCCAACCCGCAAGAAACAGGGACTGTCCAAAACTGAACTTGAAATGCCTTTCCAGAAAGACCTTGGAATCGCCTTCCAGGACATGTCCACCGGCATTTACAAAAAAGCATCTTGGCTCTTTGACAAGTCAAAGAAGACTGTCATCAAGAACATCAACAACATCCAGCAGCAAATGAATGGCAATGAATCTGGAATCGATAATGGCATGCCTGCATGGATCAAAGACCGTGATTTACACAAGGACCGAGCCGTTGAGAGAAGAAAATCTGGTGGCACGTACGAAGACTATGGTGACGACGAGGAGAACATCGACCAGGAGCAGATCCAACGCATTGTTCGTGCTCAAAGAGAACGAGAATCGCAGCGGCGCCAAGAGAGACTCAATGCCCCAAAACCCGGCAGCAATCCGGAGAGAACTCTCGCAAGTAAAGAGGAACGCTTGCCGTCTCTGGGATCCAAGTCACGCTCTTCCCCCAACACTTCGGAGAAGTCGACGCAGCTCTCTCTGCCAAAGCGTGGAACACTAGAACCAGAAGTCCGGAAATCTGGAGATGCAGCGAGACTGCCGGAAGTTTCGAGGGCCGAAGATGGCGCACTGGAATCTGTTGATTTGCTTGGACTCGGGGTAGAATCTACCCTTTCTCGGGCCCAGAAATTCAAGGCATCCTCAGCTGAAGAGATTCCAGTCTCCAGGCGCAGAAGGCCGGCCACGACGTCAACTCAAGCTTCTTCGAGGGCCATTGAGACGGCCCCCCAACGAAGCGCTTCTTCCGAGCCGCTAAATGCTTTCCAGCAGTCTGACTATGAGACTTATAAAGCAAAGGGAAGCGAGTCTTTTGCCACTGGAGACTATGGCTCGGCCCTTACTTCCTATCATAGGTGTTTAGAGAGTCTCCCGGGAACCCACGAACTCCGCATTGTCATTCTACTGAACGTTGCGCTCACGGCAATCAAACTAGGGGATTTCAAGCTCGCAAATCAAAGCTGCGACGACGGTATCAACCTTGTTGGAGAATCAGCACAGGACACCGAGTGGCTTATCAGTGGCAAACCCGCCAAGTACTGGTACTTAAGGCTATTGACCAGAAAGGCCGAAAGTTTGGAAATGCTTGAGAATTTTCCTCGCGCCCTTGAATTGTACCTTTTGTTGGTCGGCACTTACGGAGTCAATGACAAGAAAATCATGGATGCAAAAAGACGGGTCAACAACGTGATCAACCCACCGAAACCGAGGGTCAGCGCCAGAAACACGGCTAGTGCGAACAATGCTCCCAAGGGAAACGTGAGCCGGGCCCCGAACAAGAATTTGCAGAGAGTCAAGGCCCAGCACTCTCAGGAGAAAAGCAAAGAAGAAGAGAGGTTCCAGCTCCATGACCGCGTTCATGAAAAGGTTCAAACATGGAGCACTGGTAAAGAAGATAACCTCCGCAGTCTCCTATTGTCATTGAGCGACGTTCTTCCGCAAAGACTTGGATTTCCATTCATCACCACCAACAAAATCACCATGACTGATTTGATGCTCACGAAAAAGGTCAAGGCTAAGTATATGAAGGTCATCAGCAGCATCCACCCAGATAAACTCGGCCAGTACGAGCTTGAAGACCAGATGATCTGCCAAGCGACGTTTGTCATATTGAATAGAGCCTGGGACACGTTCAAGGAGCAGAACAACATATCTTAGGAAACCCATGCCGCATAGAAGAAATTTCGTGGATTGCGAACTTGTCGAGTGTCACCATGGTGCATTATTAATATTTCATGTGGTTGGTGCCTTGAGGGATAGACTCCTAAATCTGGTGACCATGTGGACTATAGTTATCTCAAGTGGATGTCCGCTAGCATTCAAATTTTTAAAGTCACTGCTGTGGTTTAAATCCCAACCGGTCGGTTAGAGCAAACCAAAGATGTGCTTAAAAGTTTGGTAGGCTCCATTCGAAACGCCCATGGGTGTTAGCTTGTGATTATGCACACGTGATTCCAGCAGAAGGCCCAGGTGTCATTGAAACTGCAGATGTTGAAGGAGGTGAGTCGAGCTTGGTTAGTTGAACAATTCAGTCCCGCAAAGACCTGGGCCGAAACAAGTCTCACAATCTTCACTGATGCTTAACAATAGTCAAAGGTTCGATTCAAGCGCTGGTTGAAATCTGGGCCCGGCTGCAATGCATGAGTGACTCTCTATGCATGCCGCGTAGTGTGCACCATTCGATGTGTTCGCGCAGTTGTGCGGGATCGGAGAGCTAGTCGATCTTAGCCGTATGGTGAGATTTCCTGCAGATACTCGGACACCCATAATGCCTCACATGTCCACAGTCGGAGACGGACCATATGCTTCCGCCTGTGGAAATGGGCCCAATAATCGAAATGCCCAGAGGCATACCTCAATCCAATGTTGTATCTCAATGCTGAATATATCAGGGCCTGCTCAGAAATTCAGCCTGGAAATTCAGCCCATTTTCAGCCTGGTTTTTCAAAGGGCAGTGTTCAAAAATTTCGGGTGTCGTTGTCCAGGGAGTCTTTCGCAAACCTTGGTGGGTGAGTGGGGTCGCATTAGTTTCATCCGCGCTTCAGGCCAAGCCATGGTGCGTCGTACAAATGTGTCTAGAATGCGAGGCCGGATCACATACCGAGGGCGAAATGCGATAAGAACCGCCCAATGTCGGAGATAGAGGCAACATCCGGGGTCTCAGCCCGAGCGGAAACCGCCCGCATTTATAGACAGGGTGGCAAATGTGAAACATCGTAACGGCCACGTGTGCAGTGAACACAAATACGAGCATCTAAATATAAGTAGTGCTGGCGGGTCGCAGGGGGTGCCTGCATAAACAAGCACAACAAGGCTATGCTCCATGGCATAGAAAAATGAATTTTCCCAAGACCACACCTGTTACTATTCCCCGTTCAATCCCCTTTCAAATCCCTATTTCAGGCACAACACCCTTTTGAGAGAGTACCAACTCCAAGACCGCACCTTGTTTTGACAATATTGCCTCGCGAAGCGATAGCAAGCAACCCCCACTCCACCCAGATCTGAGCCTAGTGATTGACACCAGGACACCTCAGACCCCCAGAATCGAAAATCCCGAGACTTAACAGCCCCAGGATCAAGCAGCCTCAGTCCGAGTGAAGACATCCACCGAAATGGCTATATTTAGAAGTGGCTCCAAGAACCAAGGAGGCGTCCCCCAGGCCGACACCAAAGGAGAACGCTTGGAAACTCACAACATCCACGATCCAATTTTATCCGCTGTCAACGAAGCACAGCCTTTTGAAGAGGCCAATCAGTACGGCAGAAGGCCCTCTTATTTGTCGACAGAGAGCTCGGAATTGAGAGACATATTCGGGCAGCAAATAAGACAGACTGACATGCTGAATCCAGCCAGGAGCCGTAACGAGCGGCCTTTGGACACTATCCGTGGTTTTGAGTTTGCAATCACCGGTGACCACTCGTACAGAGACCAGCTTGAGAGCTCACGCTTGGGATGGGGATTCCATGAGGATTTCCCCCACAACAACTTGTCGTCGGTGGTTCAAGATGGAAGCCAAGGCTACTCGGCACCAGTTGCGTCGTTCAGCGGTGACCAGGCAGTTTACCAGGCCAAAAACTACAGCGCGTCTTCTTTGAACCCCCAAAAGAAGAAGAAGAAAGGATTGTTTGGAAGAAAGAAGTGATATTGATGGTTGCGAAGGAGGATCCAGTGGTTAAGCAGTTGTTGAGAATGAGTGTTTTCACGCTTAAAGAATTGCAGGCCATTAGCGCATCGGCGATTTTAACGACTATTGGGGAGGATGGGAATGGCAATGAGAAACGACGAGACCGAAATCACAAATGACAAATGAAGAATGAGGTGCAGGCGAGTATGGAGCAATGAGTAACGAGCAATGAATAATGTCCCAGGATCAAAGAGATGAACATGCGGATGGAAATGGCAAAGAAGGCCCACGTGTAAATTTTACGAAGTGTTTATTAGCGAGCGACGGTGAGAATTGATGTATTCGAATCCACAGGAGCTCACAAACTGATTTTTTTGATGTTGCCAATAATCTCGAACGGTTGTTCCGTAGGCAATAAATGTTGTTATAGTCCAGCGTGGCTCGGGGCCAGGAGTTACATTGATGTAGGGTAGAGCGAACCACTCACCAAAAGAGACACCAGTGAGACACGCAGTGAGACACCCAGTGGGATCATCTCTAGCACACGGCCTCCCCCATCCAAATAAGAGCGTTGCTCTTTTCTAGTATCAGACCAGCATCTTGTTCCGTGGCACCCGGCACGTGGACGGCACGTGGACGGCACGTGACCGGGGATTTTGCCAAGTCGCATCATTCCAAAAACAGGGCTGAGCGGCGGTTTCGCGGGTTTCGCGCATAGTCATGCCAGGTTTCATGACGGTTACACGCCGCAGGCTCTAGTGGTTTCAAGGCCGCTGGCAAGTTTCACATCTTCGCGAGGCCGTCATGGCGTTTGCGTCGTCAAGATCTCACTGCAGCCAAACACGGCCGTAATCTGCGGACATGTTTCAGCGGCTAACACCAAACCCAAATAGAGTAAACCGCCAATGTCGACGTGGAGCCGCCTTTAACAGACATGGGGCTGGTTGGAATTGGTGGCCTTTCGCCGGATATCTTTTTTTTTTTTTGCCCGTGGCTGCACTTTTGCATGAGTTATCGCACGCCCGATGGATGCATTCGCGGGGCTCACTACCCTTGCAAGAGGCGACGATGCTGTAAATACACGGAGGGACACAGCCTTATATATGTTCATTATCAGCTGCATGCCGATGCAGCGGGCACAAATGCAGCCGGTGTTTCAACACCAAAACAACCTTATTCCTGCACTGGCGCGAGGCCCCCCATTTCTATTTGAAACCTCACGACGCTATATAAAGTTCCACATGCCACATTCCAATGAGCGCTGAATATTTCCGCGTGAGACTGAAGCGACTACCGACCTTGTCCGGCCCTAATCTGACTGTATATATTCCGGCCATATCACACCTTGCTCTATTTGCCTTGGCTTTGGCATCCTTCGGAAAAGACATTGCATTATTGTGCCTTGTGAAACAATTCAGCAGGGAGGCAACGTGACTGCTTTAACGAAAGTTCATTTGAGGCTTGGCTTAATATTGCATTTTGCATTGCGGCAGTTTGGGCGTCATCGAATCTCGATAGCTGGCCGTCCCCTCGATATTACAAATAGCTGGACTCTGGACTCGCTGGATCTTCTATAGAGTGGCGTCGAATCTCGCACGAAACCAGGATAATACCGCCCACCCATAATGCAACAAGGCGCCGGGACAGAAAACGCCGCGGGCAGCAGCGCGTCGCCGCATCTTCTAAATAACCAGAAATCCATCGCCTTCAATGTTTCGGACCACTACCAAGTCATCGAGGTGGTGGGCCAAGGCGCATACGGCGTGGTGTGTCTGGCCATTCACAAGCCCACGCAGCAGAAGGTGGCCATCAAGAAAATCGAGCCGTTCGAGCGGCTGATGCTCTGTTTACGCACGCTCCGAGAGTTGAAGCTCCTCAAGAACTTCAACCACGAGAACATCATCAGCATCTTGGCATTGCAGCGGCCAACGTCTTACGAGGCCTTCAACGAGATCTACTTGATCCAGGAGCTCATGGAGACAGATCTACACAAAGTCATCCGGACGCAAAAACTCACCGATGACCACATCCAGTACTTTATTTATCAGACATTGCGGGCGTTGAAGGCATTGCACTCAGCCAACGTGCTCCACCGCGACTTGAAGCCGCTGAACCTCTTGCTCAACGCCAATTGCGACTTGAAGATCTGCGACTTTGGGTTGGCGCGGTCGGTGGCGTCTTCGGAAGATAACTTTGGGTTCATGACCGAGTACGTGGCCACGCGCTGGTACCGTGCGCCGGAGATCATGCTTACTTTCCAGGAGTACACCACGGCCATCGACGTGTGGAGCACCGGGTGCATTTTGGCGGAGATGTTGAGCGGACGGCCTCTTTTCCCCGGACGGGACTACCACAACCAGCTATGGCTCATCATGGAGGTGCTAGGCACGCCCAACTCGGAGGACTACTACAATATCAAGCTGAAACGGGCGCGCGAGTATATTCGGCTGCTTCCGTTCTGCAAAAAGATCCCGTTCACGGAGTTGTTTGGCGCGGTGCCCAACATCAACCCGTTGGCACTTGACCTCTTGGAGCAGCTTCTCGCCTTTAACCCGGCCAAGCGGATCACGGTGGACATGGCGTTGCAGCACCCTTACCTCCAGCTCTATCACGACCCCAACGACGAGCCGATGTGCGAGCCGATTCCCGAGGACTTTTTTGATTTCGACCGCCGCAAGGACGAGTTGTCCATTGGCGAATTGAAGCGCATGCTCTACGACGAGATCATGAAGCCGCTATAAGCGGTGCACCACCATCACACTCCGATGCACGCGGACGGCTTAATACGACGGCCAATGGTGAGAAGACGAGTGGATCCGTACATGAGCAAATGTGCAACGCTGGGCTCGTGACCATTTCGTTAATTCTCCTGCGTTCCAACCCTCAGAAAGGGGACACTTGCGAGGACCATCCCGTGGCACCGGGCCTTCATGAGATGAAGGTCATCAAATGTTGATAGTCAAATAATGTTCGACCAATGACTATGCATTCACACCGTTGTAGGAGTACCCAATAAAGTGCGTACTCGGTACATATTCATACTCTTCTGCTCCTTGTTACTTATACCGCTTACCCCCTGTACCTTCCCTTCCCGTCCTTCCCTTTCCCTTCCTTCCCTTTCCATGCTCGTCCCCACATACCCTTGCCATAGCCGAGATTGGACGGATCGTGCGAGCACCGCGTACCAGAGCGCGAATGAAAAAACATAAAAATCCATACCAGTACTAACAACCCCACCATGAAGTTTCAAGTCGTCTGGGCCTTCGTTATCGCCGCCGTCGCCGCACACACGGTGTTGTTGCCGCCGCACGGAAAGCAGTGCTTCTACGAAAACTTAAAGAGGAACGATATCTTGTCCATCAGTTTCCAGGTGGGCTCGCGCGACCCCAACAACGCAGAGCAGTACACGTTGGACTTCTACGTCACGGGGCCCAACAACAGGGTGGAGAAGTCGTTGCCAGGAGCAGACCACGGCGACCTCACCTTGAGAGCCGACCAGGACGGCAAGTACCAGTACTGCTTCTCCAACGAGAAGTCGTCGCGCGTGGACTTGGACGTGTCGTTCAACGTGCACGGCGTGATCTACGTGGACGTCAACGACCCGGACGCAAACTCGTTGGAGTACCACGTGTCCCGGTTGAACCAGTTGGCCAGCGACGTCAAGGCCGAGCAGAACTACTTGGTGATCCGAGAGAGGACCCACCGGAACACCGCGGAGTCCACCAACTCGCGGGTGAAGTGGTGGTCGGTGTTCCAGATCATTGTGGTGGCCATGAACTCGTTGTTCCAGATATATTACTTGAAGCGGTTTTTTGAGGTGAGATCGGTGGTTTAGAGGGCGAGAGGAGGGTGAATGAGAGATCTAAGAGAAGTCTGAGAGATGTCGAGAAGTCTGGGTGCTGTCCCAGCTGTCTCAGGAGACGAGACTTGGCAGAGCCTTCGAAATGCATCGGAACCAGTGGAGGTGGTCTCAGGAATCTTGTGCTTATGAGTGCTTGGCTCTCACACGCGCGGGCCACCCAGGCATAAAGTGTTTGCAGTGTCGCCATAAGTGTTGCCATAAGTGTCGCCATAAGTGTTGCCAAGTTTTGCCATAAGTGTTACTATTTATGGTCAGCTAGGCCGATGTGGATCAAGTGAGAGCAGGGTGCGGATGTCGCGCTGACTGACTGAATGACTGGTATCGAATGGCATGCACTTGGTGAGTACTGATGACTACGCGATAGTAGTGCTTTAGCTTAGCAGCCTGTGGTGCTTGAGTGCTTGCATCAGTCGCGCAGGCACATTGTTATTGTAGGGGTATAGCGAAGGAGAGTATTTTCAAGAGTAGTCAGACCAGAGCGAGATGGCCAACGCGTTGGCAAATCTATCCAAACATTAACTGTACGCTCCTAAGCGGGATTCCCTCTTGCTACCTCCGGGAATGAACAGCGGCCCATACTGGCCATGAATATCGAGTATAGGGCTGCTAACCCTGGCCCATCGGCTGACCAGGTGCCCTAAGTCGGTTACTACTCATGGTTCTCTGCGGCGAACACGATGTGTTTGGCCCAGACCCGCAATACCTGCTCAGAGGCGTGCGACCTTGAATTGTGACGTGCTTGTAGCAGGTCTAGTTTGACCGATTGCCTGCGCTGCATTGAGCCACTGTTGAGTCGGTGCCACTTTAAGAAGAAAGAAGGAAAGAAGGAAAGAGGAAAGAAGGAAAGAAGAAGAAGGAAAGAAGAAGAAGGAAAGAAGAAGAAGGAAAGAAGAAGAAGGAAAGAAGAAGAAGGAAAGAAGAAGAAGGAAAGAAGAAGAAGGAAAGAAAACAGCAAAATGCCCATATTCTAAACGGCAAGCAGAAGGTTCTTGTCTATTATGTCATCAAAAGAAAGGTAGACATCGGAGCCTGAAAAGATTACAGGAAAAACGGTCAACGAGCCTTGGCGCTTGTCTAGGGGAAGTCAGTCAGCTAGAAGTGCCCGTTCAGGAACCCGTTCAGTAGCCCGTTCAGCAGTGCCAATATGGAAAGTCAGCTATGCGCGCACAAGTCTGGCCAAGGGCGGTGGGTTGCGGGTCTAGCCAAACAACCTAGACCATGGGGAACATATCACCACCTAGAGTCGATACAAGCTATTGCCATGCGTCCGTGTCATATCGAAACGGCCCACATCCTAGTGCATGTGCAGCACCACTTGGTCTATCGTGTTCAGAGACCCACTTGGTCTATCGTGTTCAGAGGCTAACCTTGGCCAACTGTGTTCAGAGGCTAACCTTGGCCAACTGTCTTCAGAGAGCTGGTAAGCAGGTCGTGCTCAACACCTGGTGTGAAGGCGGTTGACACCTGACTACACTTGACTGCGGTTGGCGCTGGAGCCCGACTCCGTCTGCCGGCCACGTGACAAGGGTGGACGGCTTCGTGGATTGCACCGTCTTTCCCGAGCCCACAACTGCGAGCTTCGTTAGAGGAGCCGCACCCCCGGGCATGGTTAACCCGCGAAAAGCCTTGTACAACTTGGTTCCCCATTGAGCACTATTACTGCACTTTTATGGCGTTACTATGACCCATTATTTCACCCACTTTTATCTCACACTTTCACCCACTTCTATTTCACTTTCACCCACTTCTATTTCACTTCACGTCTTTAGTTGAATGTCTTTAGTTGATGTTAATTTGATATTTTTCTTTGGCTTTTCCTTTGACTACTTCTACTTGCATACTTTTTTCTTTACTGTTATTTTACTACCTACTTTGACTCTTACTACCCTAATTTGACTCTTACTACCCTACTTTGACTCTTACTACCCTACTTTGACTCTTACTACCCTACTTTGACTCTTACTACCCTACTTTGATGGTTTACTGTAACCACTCCGCCTCCCTTGCACTCGAGATCCAGGGTCAATTCGAATGCGATCCGGCGACCTCCATGTGATGTTCTTAGTACGTCGAGTGCAGGGGAGGTTCATGCTGACCGCTCAAACGAGCGATTCTGGGTTGTCCAGAACCCTCGGCGCGAACATTCGCCTCTGGCTCAAGGGCAATGCGCCGCGTTAGATCGCACCGTGGTCTAGTTTGTCGGAATGCGTAGTGCACTGCCATGGATCTGACTGATACTTTCTTGCATGTCTTCCATTATTGTTCCCTTTTTCTCCACTTTTTTCACTTTCCACTTTCCACTTTTTCCATTTTGTCCACTGTTTTCACTTTCTTCACTTTCTTCACTTTTTCCACTTTTTCCACTTTCTTCACTTCTTCACTATCCACTTTGACTTCGTTCCTTTTACTCTCACCCCTCGCTTTTTACACCCTCACGGCGGACACGTGCCACCTTACAAATCGGCCACGTCAATTTTGCTCAAGACAAGCCGGGGGCACTTGGCCTCCGCCTTGCATCCGTACACCTCTACTCCCAGGCCCGTACTCTTCTCTCCCGGAACATGCATTCCCATTCACCTCTATGCTGACACCCCCGGTGCACGGGTGTGCGGGTCTCCGGTGTCAGCTGCTCGCCTTAAACCCGAGGCACCCGGCCCAAAGGATCTTCGCGCCTTAGCTCCATCTCACCTGCCAGCTGACCATTCCCTTGCCGCTTGGTGCTGGTGCAGAAAAGCCGGGCCTCTGCTCGGAGCCAATGAGGGCGCCATTAGCGGCGCCGGACTTTGCGGATGGTAATGCCGCCCACGCCGGCGCTAACGCCGCCCACGCCGCCAGCCCGCCCACGCTGCCAGCCAGGGCACCCACCCCGCGTCACGTGCCCCGTCCGCCCCGCAGTCCCGCCTATATAAGACCCGCGCTTCCCGAGTCTCCCCCAGGCCACTTTTCCCATGTCCGAATTCTTCACCGAAATCAAGCAATTACCGCCCGACCCTCTTTTCGGGATCAAGGCCAGATTCTCCAAAGACTCCCGCACCTCCAAGGTCGATTTGGGCATTGGCGCCTACAGGGACAACAACGGCAAGCCCTGGGTGCTCCCTGCAGTGAAAAAGGCAGAACGCAAGTTGATTGACTCAGACGACTACAACCACGAGTACTTGGGAATCGCCGGGTTCGAACCTTTCATCTCGAAGGCTGCCGAAGTCATTGTTGGTGCTGACTCCAAGGCAATTGCCGACAAGACCATCGTCTCGCAGCAGTCGTTGTCCGGAACGGGCGCGTTACACTTGGCTGCCTCCTTCTTACGGGACTTCTTCGCTGGAAACCACACCGTATATGTCTCAAAGCCCACGTGGGCCAACCACAACCAAATCTTCGATGCCGTGGGCTTGAAGGTGGACACGTATCCATACTGGGACGCCAAGAACAAGAAGTTAGACATTGATGGCTTTGTTGCCTCCATCGAAAACGCTCCGCAAGGCTCCATCTTCGTGTTGCATGCCTGCGCTCACAACCCCACGGGCTTGGACCCTACGCCTGACCAATGGAACAAGATCCTAGCCGCAGTGGCTCGGAAACGCCACTTGCCCATCTTTGATTCCGCATACCAGGGCTTTGCTTCCGGCAACCTAGACAAGGACGCGGCCCCAATTCGCGAAGCCATCAACTCCGGCAACTTCACCTCGCCCATTCTCATTTGCCAGTCGTTCGCCAAGAACGCTGGAATGTACGGAGAGCGGGTGGGCGCTTTCCATATCGTGTTGCCCTCCGGCGAGGCCCAGGCCACAAAAGAGAGCTTGATGGCGGCCATCAAGACCCAGTTGGCTCGCTACACCAGATCGGAGTTCTCCAACCCTCCTGCATATGGCGCCAAGGTGGTGGCCACGATCTTGAGTGATCCCGAGTTGCGCAAGCAATGGGAAGAAGACTTGGTGACCATGTCGTCCAGAATACACAAGATGAGAGTCACTTTGAGAGCAAAGTTGGAGGAGTTGGGTACCCCCGGAGACTGGGAGCACATCACGAACCAAACGGGCATGTTCTCCTTCACGGGTTTGACTCCCGATATGGTGGCCCGTTTGGAGGAGGTACACGGAGTATACTTGGTGAGTTCCGGCCGTGCCAGTGTACCAGGACTTAACGACGGCAACATTGACAAGGTGGCCAAAGCTTTCGACGAGGTGGTGCGCTTCTACTCCAAGGCCAAGTTGTAGCTGCGTCTTCACTTGGAAACACACGGGGTGATAGAGGGACCAGCTTGGGTAAATGAGCCCCTAGACTGGAACTAAATAATCCTTACGCCCCCTTTGCTATGTCTGAATCTATGTAGCCACCGGATTCTCAATAGTAGCGCTTTCACGAAGTCAACCTACACTTTATACGACGGATATGCTATTCATATAAACGACCAACTTACTTTCTTCTGAAAGAGCAGCCCTCGGTCAACTTGGCCTTACCACCAGAAGGAGTGCACAAGACGGTGGCACAGTTGTCACAGGTGACGGCGGTCTGGGCGTGCGAGAAGACCGTGGTGATGTTCAAGCATCCCTGGCACTTAACGTCCATGAAGTAGGATCTTGGCGATTGCACCAAGGTCTTCAATTTGTGCTTTTGGGCCTCGGAAGCTGGGTTTGGGTGCAACAAGTCTTGAACTAAAACCTGGATGTTAGTATTCGAAGATGAAAATGGAGCCAGAGTTTCGACCCTCCCACGTCTGCACGTGACACTCTCCACAACCCTAGTGCACAGGGTCATTCTTCTGTGAGGTTATACTGCAACTATGGATACTGTGTTCTCTTAATCTGAGGCACCACTAGTGAAAGAATGAGCAGAGAAATTTCACATGAAAGTGCCGCTGGCACCAATGGAACCGGTGGGACGGATGGAATCAATCGAGCCTGGAACCGCGAGACCCACTGTGGCCGTGGTTGGTTTGACTTTCACTACCACTTGGTCGGCGGACGTTCCATACTCTCCTTACTTCATGAGTCGCATGGGAAAATTGACGAAACCTCTTGAAAGATGCCATTCTGGAAAAATCGCTTAGGGGCTCTCCAAATGAAAGTTTAGACCGGGCGGTATCGAATAAAGGAGTTTTTGGGGCTGTCCAATCAAGATATCAGTCTCGCAGCCATGGATCTAGGGATATTTATCAAAGATTCCCGTTGAGAAGCAGCTTGCCGGGATGGGTTGGCCTTAAAACCCAAGGCTGTAAATACTCTGTGACATTCCCCTTTCGGGCGGTTCCTGGGGCTCCAGTGTGGGATCTGGCTCAGATACAGGAAAGAAACCTGGCAACACGATTATCTGGGCTTACGACTATATGGTCTCGGCCGCCGATCCATGCGTCCTAGGTTGTCCCGTGTAACATACCATTATATCTATCTATTTAACAGGCGTGAGTTGGGCTCGGAGAAGTTTTTTTTCATGGACTGGTGCGCGGGTGTGCCTGCAGGAGACTGGTGGGGGCGCCTGCAGGAATAAATGCCACTGGCTCGCGCAAGGCTGGTGGAGGGAGGGAGAGGAGGCGCGGTTCACCTCACGTGACCAAGGAGGGGATTCACGTGATCCGGGGACTGCCACGTGTATGCAGGAAACCGCCCTCCTCCCCCACATGTACGGACGGCAATTCCTGCTGCGGATTACACCGGCTACTGTGCCCAACGCGTACGACACGGCCGTGCTTGATCAATCAATTTATTTTCATATTCGGTCTCCTTGCCTTGGATGACGTGCCACTGGGGCCTGATTTCATTACGAACTGACTATAATTACTAGGCCGCCTCGTGTAATCAATGAATGCATAGACTGCCGCGGCCAAAACTCTCACTTATGCGAGCCTCTTACAATATGCCATAAACAAGAGCTTCCTTGCATGCTCCCTTTCTTCGCTTCGTGCCTCTGTTGCAATCTTCTCTCGTGCCCACTTTACCAACGACAAATTAGAGGTCCTCTGAATCTCGCATGGTAAACTTGTAGTGTACCGTTTCAATTCTTGGCTAGAACCCTTTGCATTAGGTTCTACTTGGAGCCCCGTTTAACTTTTCTCGGTGGTGTCACCGGTCTGCTATTTCCCATGCTGTTTGGCGGAGGATACCTGGGTTTCTTATCAGCAGGCTTCAAGATCTGGAACAGGCACAATAAACTCTCGTCCACGCTCATCATGGCTCCGGCATTATCAAACTCTCCACAGTAGTTTGGCGCCGAGAACAACGTCACCAATTGTCTTTTGGAGAAAAATTCGTATCCGTCTTCAACCACTTGATGCGCCCGACAGATCAAGTCCATATCATGCTTCTGTAAGAATCGCGACACGACATCGGGGCCAAATGTGAACGAAACACCACGGTCGTTTTCCGACCAGCCGGCAATATCCTTGTCGGGATCAGACCACAACAAGTCGCACAACAAACCGACGTCGGGGATATCCGTGGGCCTCATGACTCTTCTAATTTGTTCCATGGAGTTCAAGTCTGGCGACAAGCCTCCGTGCATCGTAAAGATCTTCTCGTCAATGATGGCGGCGATGGGCAAGCAATTGAAACAGTCAGTGAAAGTTTTCCACAATTTGATGTTGTACCTTCTTTTGCACTCGTCGTAAAACCCGTAGATTCTGTTGATGGAGGCACACTCGTGGTTTCCCCTCAAGATGAAAAAATTCTCGGGATATTTAATCTTGTACGCCAACAACAAACAGATAGTCTCCAAGGATTGTTTACCTCTGTCCACGTAGTCTCCCAAGAACAAATAGTTTGCCTCTGGCGGAAAGCCGCCGTACTCAAAGAGTCGCAATAGATCGTAGTACTGACCGTGGATATCGCCACAGATTTTGATGGGCGCTTCCAACTCCAACAAGATTGGCTGCTGAATGAAGATCTCGCGGGCCTTGGTGCAAAGGAACCGGATCTCGTGCTCCAACAAGGTCACTTGTTTGCCGGGGCGGGAGCCTCGCACCTCCAACAATCTATCAACAATGGAGTCGATGTCTGCTTCCTGGGGTTCAGACATGTTTTTTTAGCACTGTGGGATCAAGGGGGATCTATGGATGATTTAGGATGTCAACCGGGAGGAACTTGTCTGCAATCTTTGGGAAATATGCCAGTGGTAGCCTCTTGTTTCGGAATCTCGGGAACTATGAAGATTAGGCCAGAAACTAAGCTCTAAACCAATCACCGAATGCCGCCAGGTGTTCGCCACGGAAGTTGCTTATTTACGGGGGGAAAACAGGCAACGGAAGGGAAAAGGGGAGGGTGCCACGTGGTAAGGCACGGGGGCGAGGAAGCGGATGGGGTGTGATTCGGGGGAGCCCAGGGGAGATTTTGTAGGGTGAAAAGAGGGTGAGCCGTAGAAAAAATTTGAAATATCAATAACCTGCCAGAAGCGTTTTGGGAGCGCACAGATGGTGTACAGCAATTAGGGGATGAAGCGAGCGCGACATTTTCGCCTTTTTTTTCTTTTCTTTTTCGCCTTCCGCGACTTGCCTCGCACGACATTTTCTGCTCCGTGCAGATTTGCAACAACTCCCCACTTGACGCTTGGGTACTACAAGATTCTTCTGAGGGCCGGGGCGGGTGCATCAGGAAAACGACCGGAAAAGGGAGGCCACGTGTGTACGGATGTTGCGAGCCTGTTCGAGGTGGCGGCTTGTGTATGGATCATGGTGGGGCGGCATGTGCTTAGGGGGCAGTAGTGGTTGGAAGGGAGGCAAACCCGTGCCCCTGGCCTACGTTGCCGGAGCCTTGAAAGCCCCTCCAAGGGAGCCAGCAATTCCACGCCCCAAGGGGGAATGCCGGGCACAGGGAGAGGAAGGAGGTACACCAGGACATCCCGGGGCACATGTCCGCGGGTCCAGCCTTCTCTTCGTGGCGGTTATTCAGCCGGCCCCAGGGGCCCTTCTCCCGGGATGCTTTGTTGGTAGCATAGCAATGTGGTGGGAAACGAGTGCAACTCGCATTCTCCTCTTCGGGATAAGCCGCGCCCGCGATTCCTCCGCGCGACATTTCCTCCTGCGTGCAAGTGCTCGTTGCATGCCGGTCATTGTTTTGATTGTCGACCTCCAAACCAGAAGCCGTGGACCCGCGCCTTCCGATCCGCGCGCGAGGCACGGGTCGGCGCCCCGCAGAAAAGACCTCTTGATTCGCAGCTGCGGCCGTAACCGGGCCCGTCGGCTTTGGCGTCGCTCCGCACGCTGACATGGCCGCGAGGCACGGGTCTGGCCCAGGGCATCTCGCCCCTGGATCCTTTCAACCAACCACGGCTGTCGAAGCGCCTGTGACTATTGCTGCCTAGGAAATGCTAATGCTGAATCAGGACGTGTCGCATTGGTGCTTGCCTGCCTTGCGGGAGAAGGCACTGAATGCACCATACGTTCATCTGGGCACCCGGTCGATTCCAAACCCTCCCCCTTTGCCATGGCAGCCGACTAATTCATATGGCAGACAATCTGGGGCCAATTGCGGCCCATTGCGCCAGCTCCAGGAATTTAGCCAATTGCAGCCCATTGCGCCAGCTCCAGGAATTTAGCCAATTGCAGCGCCTTGTGTCTTGAAGGCAACGGCCCGGGTGTCCCGGTGCACGGGTGTTTTGTTACCCCACGGGCGCTGTCCATCGGCACCTTATGTTTCTGGCCGTGAATCTGGCTCACAAAAGCGGGGCCGCCTCTTTCTTGTCCTGGAGAACCATGGTATTCATATCTCTTTCGGCATTCCGATTCAAACAAGCCACCAGGCGTCGTGACAAGGCCCATTCACGGAGGCACGGGTGCGCTCCCGGCGCCAAGTCTCATGTGTGCACTTCGATATCGGGGACACTGATTGAATCTTTACCACTATATGAACCAATTGCTCGGACTCTTGTGCTAAATTCCTGACTTACTCGCTGGCTCATCAACCCGCTCTATTGGTTCATCTTGGGCTCCGTCCATTCCTTTTCCATTCCTGGTGTCACTCCGCTGAATTTCCCCTGATCAGATGAATTCGTTTCCAAATGACTATACCATGAGGCTAGTGGCCGATGCAGACGCTAAGCCCTGCAACATCTGCTACAAACCTACGTGCACAGTGTTGGTGGCAGCAACCAAAAACGACTTCTTCTACGTGTGCCCCATGCATTTAAAGGACCAGGCCCTCGCCTCTCCGGTGCACCCCGAGTCTTACAAGCAGCTCTTGAACGACAAAAAAGATTTAGAGGAGCGTGTCCGTGAAGCCAACGCTAAAGCCGAGGCCAACCGGCCATACTCTTGGAATAAGTTTGCGGCTCGTTTGGGGTTTTCTGAGACGCCCGGAAAGGAAGATAGCCAAGATAAAAAGACCCAGCAAGAGTCTGAGCCCAAGCCCAAGGACGCAAAGACGTATCAGGACTATGTGGGCCAGGCCAACACGCTCAAGAAAGAGCTCGCCGAATTGAGTAGCTCCATTTCCAGCTTCCAGTTCAAGAAATACTCCCTCCATAGCGATTTTTACAAGGCTAGACTCAATGCAAAGGCGCAGGCAGCGCTACGGGCCAAGAGACTGCAGGAAATCCAGAGCGGGGCCATTTTTCCCACCGCCCCTAAGTCGGACCCGGGCTTGGAATGAGCATGTTCCTGCGCGTGTGGGTCTTGGGGTCTTTGGATCCTCCGTGCTGAGGTCTTGTGATTTTGGTCTTGTGATTTTGGTCTTGTGATTTTGGTCTTGTGATTTTGGTCTTGTGATCTTTGGTTTCGTGTCTTAGGATCTTCTCTCGTCATTCATTTGAGTGTCGTGATGGTATTACCTGTGAATGCACGGGGGAGACTCAGAAGGTCTTGTCCCTCAGGGTCTCTTTTCATATCATGCCAGTCGAACACACGAACTTACATTGAACCAAGGGTGTTTCAGGGCGCTTTATTCACATTCCGCCATAGTTGACGGCCTTCTCGTCAAACCAGTTCTTCCAATTGTCCACCGCAGACTTCAAGACAGACCCCCCAATAAAGTCCATGTTTCCCTCAAGCATGTCGAATTTAAACAGCCGCGAACCAACCGCGGCCTTCCAGAATTCACGCGACGACTCGCCCTGGCGGAAGGCCGCCTCCATGTCGGCACCATCAGCGTCGTCCTCAACGTCTATGCCGCTTCCTCCACCCACCGAACCCTTGGTGTTGATTTGGTCAGCGACGAGTTTCGCCAACTCGTCCTCCACCATCTGCTTGACCTTGTGGACCGGCCTGGCATCAAATAAGTCCTGTTTGTTGACGGCGAACAAAAAGTCAACGCCGGTGGCGGTTTTCTCCGTGACCGAGAGCAAATCCAAAAGCGTCTTTGCTATAGCGGCCAAGCGGGTCTCGTGAGCCAAGCTCATGCTGGAAGCATCAATCACGAAAACCACGCCTTTGACATTTTTAACCTGCACCTGGTCCACGATCAACTTGCGCAACAACTGCGAGTACTTCAAGTGGCCGGGATAATCTATGAGCTGGTATTTCTTGGCGATGGTGGCGTTGGAGAACGGGAGCTGGATCGTCCCCACATTCTGCTCGAGCGAAGAGACCGTGGGGGCCACGGGGCTGGGAGTTTCTTGGGTCAAGAGCTGGAATAGGCCGGTCTTCCCTGCCCCGTTGGCACCCACGAGCAAAAACGTGGGGCGGGCCAAGTCGGAGGCCACGCGGGGGTCATTTGTGGAGGCGACGAGGTATGTGGATATAAGGATCAACACAAGCCCAGCCACAGCCGTTAAGAGTATGAGTTGCACGTTGTCCATGGTGCACGGTAACGCACGCCGGTGGTGAAGTTTGGGCGCAGAGCGCAGGGCGCACCGGGGGCCGGGAGGCACGGGTGCGGCGGCGACTGCAAACCAGGCCCTCATGCCGTGCTTTATGGACTACTGCAATGGACTCCTGGACTACTAAATGACTTTTTGAAAAAGGACCCGTGTTCTATAAGCGCTCTACTTCGATACAATGCTGGCGCCAGCCTCCCTGGCCTTTTGCATCAATAGTTGGTCCACCAACACCAAAGCAGTCATGGCCTCCACAATGGGCACGGCTCTGGGCGTCACCGAGGGGTCGTGCCTTCCACGGGCCGCCAACACGCCGTCTTTCCCTTCGTAAGTGGCCGTGGGCTGCTCCTGCGAAATGGTGGCGGCCGACTTGAACGCCACCGAGAAGTAGATGTGTTCTCCGTTGGAGATACCTCCCTGGACTCCGCCCGAGTTGTTTGTCTTCGTTCTCAAGCGCTTGTCCTCCTCCGAGAAGTAGAAGGGGTCATTGTGGAGCGAGCCGGGGATGGCCGTGCCCAAAAAGCCGGAGCCAAACTCAAAGCCCTTGGTGGCCGGAATGGACAACATGGCGTGGGCCAAGGTGGCCTCGAGCTTATCGAAACAGGGCTCGCCAAGGCCAATGGGGCAGTTGCGCACCACGCACGTCACCACTCCGCCAATGGAGTCCTTGGCGTCTCTGTACTTCTCAATCACCTTGGTCATTTGGTCTCTGACGGTGGCATCGGGGCAGCGCACGGGGCCGGCGCCGTCCACTTGCTCTCTGGATATCGTGTGGAGAGTCTCCTTGAAAGCCGCGTTCTGCGGGTTTCTGTCCATGGAAACGTCGCCTATAGACGACACAAACGCCACAATCTCCACGTTGCTTGCCTTTTGCAAAATCTTCTCGGCAATGGCTCCGGCCGCCACTCTACCGATGGTCTCTCTGGCGGAAGAACGGCCTCCGCCCGACGCCGACTTGACGCCGTACTTCTGGATGTAGGTGAAGTCTGCATGGGAGGGTCTGGGGTACAAGTCGGTCTCGGAGTAGTCGTGCGGGCGGTGGTCCTCGTTCATCACCATCATGCCAATGGGCGAGCCCAAGGTGCGGCCGTTCTCGGTTCCCGACTGGATATGCACCTTGTCCTTTTCGTTTCGGGGCGTGGAGAGCGCCGACTGGCCCGGTCTTCTGCGGCTCAACTGGGGCTGGATATCGGCCTCGCTGAGCTGCATGCCGGGGGGACAGCCGTCGACGATGCAGCCCACGGACTTGCAGTGGGACTCGCCGTACGTGGTGACACGGAAAATGTTGCCGAAAGTGGACATGTCTGGGTGGTGGCTAGGAACTAACGTGCAAGGGAGGTTTTAAGTGACGCTTTTAAGTGACGCATTTTTTCATGGCCTGACTGCGGCGCGCAGAACACTTGCGCCTGCACCTGCGCGGGCCGGAAAGGGAAGTGGAGGGTGTCCTGACCTTCCCGGTGCTGTAGCTGACCTAATGTTCACCATTTGATCTGGTGCTGTTCCTGACGTGCCTGACGTGCCGACAGTGCATTATAAAGTTATTATTAATAACATTAAACAAGGTATAAATGAAAAGCCATTAATTTTATAACATAAAAGCCATTAATTTTATAACATAAAAGCCATTGATTTTATAACATAAAAGCCATTGATTTTATAACATAAAAGCCATTGATTTTTCATTAAATGCCCTCGAGTGGAACCACGGCGCTGCTCATGGGAGGGTGCAACCGGTAAGGCGCTTCGCGTACCTTATAACCGTCGATACGGCCAAGGGAGACCATTAAAGGCTCCTAGAACCAGACCCACAAATGATACAAGTGCAACAGACCCTGACGAGAAAACGCATACCTACCTCTTGGTAATATAAACTGATTGCGGATTCATTCCATACTGGACACATGTCTGCTAGACTGGTAGTGTGCTACCCATAGGTGCTCAATTGGTAGACGCAGAATGACGTCGGACCTTGCCTCTAGGCTTGGTCCCAAACGCCTGGTTCCCTTCCTTGGAGTTCTAGACCGGTAAGCCCCATCTCGGTAGGCTTATCCGGTCGACCTCGGCACGACTAGCCCGCGCCATCGCCCGAATACGGGGGCGCAGTCCGACATTACTATATAACGGGTGATTCCCCTTGTTTTACGGATCATCAACAAATATCTCTCTCGAGTCATTACGCCCAATTCGAACCTGACAATGTCCATGGTTAATTATAGCACAACCAGCCTTAGCGCAGGAAATTATCCTCAGGTTACGAGCCCTGTCTCAGCAGACGACCCAGGGAGGCCTTTTTGGAGATCAGTCAACTCACAAGTTAGGGTAGAGTGGGAGCGGGCGCCTCGTTCAAGCCTCGGAGAGGTCTTTGGGCACCTTTCTCCCGGTTCGAGGAGGGCACCTTTCTCCCGGTTCGAGGAGGGCACGTTTCTCCCGGTTCGAGGAGGGGATCCCTGTATCCGCACGTCGTAGATTATTGTGCTCCATGGGTGGCACGCTAGCCATGGCGGATCTAATAATCCAGCGGAATAAAATGATATTTAAAAATCAATGTGATTGCGCAGCCCCGGGAACGAGGTCGATGTCGAGAGCGCCGGCCCCGGCCCTGGGCAAGCGGCGAGGCGACGTGAGAGAATCGAAAAGAAATGAAAGCATGAGTCGATGGAAAATTTGAATTGGTCGAATTACCCAGAGGACGGAGACCAATAGGTGCCAAATGGGTATTTGCGCTAAAGGATAAGGGACCATACAAGGCAAGACTTGTGGTCTTGAGGAACTATCAGAAAGAAGGTATTGATCAGAAAGAGGTATTGATCAGAAAGAGGTATTGATCAGAAAGAAGGCATTGATTACCAAGATGCTCACCTGTGATCAGATACGAGAGCTTACGGATGACCTTAGCCTAGCATGCAAGTCGGGCTTCAGAAGTTCCGTTGGCGGATACGAGCCGGAACTGATATACAAGGAAGTGATTCCCGCTCTGTTTGAGGAATCGCAACACAAGAGGCGTCAGAACAAGGACATCTTAATACTTTTTGATAAGAGATGATTACAGAAGTTCCCAATTGAAGAGATGTTGGCAGACAACCTGACAACTGTACCAGACTATGGGAGAGTACATCATAACTCCCAACAGGACTCTTGGGGATTCCAGAAGACCCTGGGAGGGCGAGGTGCTTCTAAGGCCGCGGCTTCTTCACCTGGAGTCATCTGGCCCTGCCTCGAGCCAGCAGATGCACGGCTCCCCAGTCCCCAGTCCCCAGTCCCCAGTCCCCAGTCCCCAAGTCCCCACTCCGCTTCCTGTATAGAACAAGACCGCCACTGAAACGTCTTGGAGCATTCTACTATACATTTCCATCGACATTCCGTGCCTTCTGGTGGCGATGGCAAGCGCAAGACCGAGGCCGAGGCCACTTCGAAGCTGAAAACGTTCAAGAGTGCTGGAAAAGCTACCAAAGGAGCGGTGGATTTGGAGAGCTCGCCAAGGCTTGACTAAGCTCAGTGAAGACGACTTGATTGTCATTGTGCAGATGGCCACGGATAACAGAACAAATGATATGAACACCAAAAATGGCGTTGGAAATGCGCCGAAAACCGAGGTCGAGACAAGGTCATGCTACAAAGAACGGCTTGTGCCATTTGTGTTGTTGAAGCATTGATAACTAGAGCGTGCGAGCATTATGTCTAGTGGCCTGCGGACATGACCT
The DNA here is from genome assembly GCA_009756535.1 of Metschnikowia sp. UFMG-CM-y6306. Taxonomy (NCBI): domain Eukaryota; kingdom Fungi; phylum Ascomycota; class Pichiomycetes; order Serinales; family Metschnikowiaceae; genus Metschnikowia; species Metschnikowia sp. UFMG-CM-y6306. Next base: position 154,934 of record WFIW01000025.1, on the reverse strand, counting down.
TGCTGCTTCTGCTGCCGGCAAGTCTGGGGGTAGTATTGTACATCAATATAGTAGGGTCACCGGCATTTTGTCTCGCGAGTACTTGCCTAGCCCAGCATATGATTTTGTAATGGAATAGTTTTAGACTGCTCAAACAGACCAGATCTTGATGGTGGAACCCCACGAGGCTGTGGCAAGGCCTTGTCCATCGGGGCTCACGGCCACTTGGGAAATGCGGCTGGTATGGCTCCCGTTTCCGATGCCAATCAGCTCAACAATCTCTCCTCGGAGAATGTCCCACGCCGAGCAGCCGTACTCAGCGTAGCATGAGGACACGGCCTTTCTGCTGCAATAGAGCGATATTGAGCCGCACCAACCAGGAATCAAATACGTAACTACCAAATTCCAGTGGTTGAACGGGGCATTCCTTAAATAGATTCCCACCAACTCAATGAGCTTTCGAAAATACTCTACTTATTCTCGGGCGTTTTGATGTAGACCCGTTCTTACTAGAAAAGCATCATTCCGCTTAGGGTATTTGCAGGATCATCAAATCTACCCGATGGAGGTCAAAATACGTGGATGCAAGGTACTAAGAACTGGGCGTTAAATAGATGAGACCGGACTACGGGAAGTGCCCGTAAGTAAATTCAATAATAAAATTAATGACGGCTCGAATCGCTTGAATATTAGTGCTCTTCGGACGGGACGCACGGTTAGAGGCCATGTCGGACAACAGAAAGTGCAGTAGAGGGAAATCAGCATGGCTAATTAGGGGATCTGCAGTCGGAATCCCGCGGCTTCCGCTCGGGAAGTAGTCAGACAAGAACCGGGGCTTCTACCTAAAGCCTACCCTGATCTATCTGCACAGGGCCCGTCACGTGCGGACGTTCCAATGCACCGTTGACATGCACCGTTCATCTTCCGCGCATGTAATTTGCCGCATTAGGCAAAACGTAAACAAGCCAGCATCACCGGTGCCCCCGTCGAGTGCTTTCGAGCTCCAACCCGTACTCCGACCCTTGAACAAGCCCCCATCGTCATCAATCGCAGCCAATTATAACAATCGCAACCAATTATAACAATCGCAATTAACCTGAAACCAATCTGAAACCAGTCTGAAACCAATCTCAAACCAACTCAAACCAACTCAAACCATCCCATGTTCCCCCAGTTGCTCCTCCTTCTACTGCAGGCCGCAGCTTGGGCCACCCTCTACTCCTTCGACCAAGGCCGAATATACATGCACCTCGCAAACAACGACTTGGTGGCGCTCAACTTCTCCGTGACCGGGCTCGACGCTCTCTCCAAGTACTCGATGCCCGACGTCAACTACCACACCGGGCAGCACGTCAGGGCATTGAGCACGCCGCCCGCGGCGCTGTCGCTCTTCATATGGCAAGGCGGGCTCTACGCCTTCTCCGGGTCGCCGGACCGCGAGTGGGCCGCCTACGACCGATGCGGTGACGGCGGCATGCAGCTTCTCCGCTACCACGCCGACCGCGATGCCTGGGAGAACGAGCCCGGCAACTTGACGTTTGCAGACGTCGACGACATGTCGTACTATGCCGGCTCCACGTACTTGGCGTCGCCCGACTCCAACACCATCTACATATACGGCGGGCAGTGCCAGCGCCTGGGCCGCATGTCGGGGCGGCTCCTCCTGTTCGACATGCAAGAGCGGCGCTTCGCCAACGTGTCCACGTCCACCACGCCGCAGATGTTTAGCGGCGCGGCCAGCGTGTGGGCGCCCACGCCGCACCAGACGCTAGTCATGGGCGGCCGCTCGCCGCACGGCTGGCTCAACATGGCGCAGATTGCGTCGTGGGACTTTCTGGCCGGCTGGCTGTCGATCCAGGTGGCCAACGGCTCGGGCGTGGAGTCGCGCACCGGGGCCTTGGCGCTCCCGGTGTTCCGCCCGCTTTCCGCGGCCTCGCGCCTGCTGCTCTTGGCCGAGTACACGGTGCTGGACATGTTGGTGGTGGGCGGAGTTTCTGCGGATGGCGCTGCGGACTGGGTGCGCCTCCGCTACGACCGCAACACCTGGGCGTGGTCGCGGGCCGTGCTGCCGCCGGCGCCGCCAGCGCAGGTGCTTGGCGCGGCGGTGATTTTCAATACCTTGGTGGTGGTCACCTCGGGCTCCAGGCCGCGCTCCGACGCCGTGCCCGGCTACCGCTTGGGCGTGTACTCGGTGTCCGACATGGCGGAGATGAGCGATCTTAGCACCAGCGAAGCCGCCGCCGCCGCCGCCGCCGCAGACCATCGGCCCGTCCCGCAGCCCGACCTGCCCCCCGCAAAGCTCAAGGTGTTGGTGGGCACGTTGGTGCCGCTCGCAGCGCTAGGCTTGGCCGCACTTGCGGGCTTCTTGTTCTGGAAGCACCGCCGCCGCGCAAACGACAGGCATGGCCTCGTGGAGCCTCTCGAGTACCAGTTCGGCCACTTCTCCCCAAGCCTGACCGCAAGCCTGGCCGCGAGCCTTCTCTTGCGTGAGAAGGCCTTGCGCCGCCCGCACATCCACGACCTGGTCTCCACCTTGGACGTGGGCTCCATGGACTCGTGGGTGCGCAAGAGACAGGAGTACGATGCCGCCTTGCCTGTTCGGCCGGGTCCTCTACGAACCGAGGCGCATGCTGAGCCTCCGCTGGGCGGGCTCTATTCTCTGGCTGAACCGTTGGTGCCGGGGCTCATTGATGAGAGTCCGACGCACGCAAGCCCGATCCATGGTCACCCCCTGGACACCGCTCTCCATGATGAAGGTGCTGCCGCCCGAAGCAATCTTCTCAACCGTGCCAGCTACCTCGCCTCCAGCGAGACTCTCCACTCCTTTTTAAACGGGGAGCATAGTTCCGCCGGCCCGGCCGCGGCGGTTCCCAACCTAGCGGGCGGCGATGCACACCAGCTAGGGCGGTCCGACCAGCGAAGGGAGTCCGACCAGCTAAGGGGATCCGACCACCAGCGCCGCAAGCGTGAGCACATGGCCCGCCTCGGCAAGTCCTTCAGCTACAGCCGGGCGCCGCCACGTCCATGTGCGCCGGGGAAAACGCCGCGGCCGGCCGCGGGCGCCGACGCCAAGCCCTCGGCCTTGGTCCTGGAAGACGAGTCCATTGACGAGAATGTCGACGTGCAGGTGTTGGTCTCGTCCAAGCGCAAGTCGGTACTCCGCGTGGCCAACCCCGACGAACCGGTCGGCTCATCGCGGTGCTGCTCGCTCCGCCAGAGTGCCTCATTCAGCGACTTAGACTAGCGCGGCCTGCACACTGCCCCATGGCCGGCCCTTCTTCTCGGGCCGCCTTGCCACGCCTTGGCCCTAAACTCCACGCATTGCCCTATCACCCCTCCGCACTCATGTAGCCCGTCCCGGCCTTGTAGCCTGCTATATCCTCAGCCCGCCGCCAAGCGGCTTCCGCGCGGCCTCAGGCGCCCACGCTCCTGCCAGGACCGGGTGCGGCCGTATGCAGGCGGCCGCGGGCTAATGCTCACCTGCTCCGCTACCCAACTGCAGCGCCACTAACCCCCTCATGGGTGACCACCACCACCAGCGCCAAGGCCCCGCCTCCCATGGCCAGGGCACCGCCAGCCGAGGATTCGCCTTTGCGAGTATCCTGCACCAGAAGCCCTTTGACATGGCCTCTGCCGCCCGCAACCCAGACCCTCTCCATACCCAGGACTCTTCCTTCCACCCCCTACGAACAGAGCCCTCTTTTGGGGCCATGAACCCTGATCCCATGATCCTGGACCAGCTTGGGGGTTCCAAGGCCGACCCCAGGGCCGATGCTATGGCGCTCGACTCCATGGCCCTAGACCCCATGGCGCTAGATCCCATGGCGCTAGATCCCATGGCGCTAGATCCCTTGCCCATGGACCTACTGCCACTACCGGAAGACTTCGGCTTCCCCATGCAGAACATGCCCCCCTCGTTCGATGAGGTCCCGGCATCAAACCTTGAAACAAGCCCCTCAAACTCCCATACCGAGCCTATTGGCGGATTGATGCCGCTGAACAGGGACACAATCCCCGACATGAACGGGCCCCCGATGCACCGGCGCCCCCTGTGTGCCGGGCCGCTGGTCCAGCCGCTGTTCTCGGGTACTTTCAGGAACCTAGACGGGCAACCTGACGTGAAGGAAGCCGCCATCGCTTACGAATCAGTTTTTCCTCCGGACGACGCGGCGATGCCGTTGACGTGGAACATGCCCGGATCTTTCAAGGCTCTCAGCGGGACGGACCCGGCCGTGGGCGTGCCGCCCTGTATCAAAGAGCCCCATGGCACGACCAGTGTGCAGTTTTCGCTGGCTCAGCACGACCTAGACTCTCCGCTTGCCGGCTACCAAAGCCACCCGGATCCAAGTGGCGGCCAAAACTGGCCAAGCACCCCCCGGCCAAGCCACTTGGCCCACGCAGATCTCCTGGATCATGACCACTTGGACCCAAACCAATACGCCAATCCTCCATATGCTCACCGCCCCCGCCCCGAGTGCAGTCTCCTGGAGCACGCGCTTTATGAGAGCTTGGGTTCGTTTGACCCCGACATTTCCAGTCTAGCTCTAGACCCACCCTACATTGATGGCACGCCGGGCTTCACCCGGTCTCTCTCTCATAGTATGGCCGAGTCGCCTTTGTCTGCTGACAGAAGCCCTCAGCCGTCCGCCAGCCTGAGCTACGTCTTTCCGGGCGGTGCCACAGAAACAGACGCGTACACGGAGAAAGCCGGCGTGCAGCACCCCGGGCTGGCGCCCAGTTCAGTGCCGCTCTACGCTGAGCCAGGTGGCGTGGGCGCCAGCTCGGCAGCATGCCATGAACCCGGAAGCAACCGCACATCCATCTCGTTTGCAGCCAACGAGCTTTCGCCGCTCACCACCACCACGTCGTTCTCGGCGTCGTTGAGCTCATACCACCTGACGCAGCAATCGTTCTTCTCGGCGCAGCAATACTGGCGGTCGCTGTTGGAGCACCCCCCGTCGCTGATCCACCGAGCATCCTTCGACCTCTACCAGCGGCGGCGAGGGTCATTGGAAAGCTCCAACTCCGGGGCCAACGCGTCCGCGCGCTCGCAGCGGTCGCTTGCCAGCTACATCCCGTTCATGGACCGAGACCGCAAGCTGCCGACGCTGAACCCGTCGCCGCCCAGCGAATGGCAGTCGCCCATGGCAGCCGCGCCGCGCCACTCCATCCGGAGCATCTTCAAGACCAGCAACGCGCCGCAAGCAGTGGCCGAGGAGCCCGAGCGGGCGGCCAAAACTGACCTCGACCACATGGACGGCGAGGACGCACAGAAAAAGGCCAAGCGCACCACGCGCGGCTTGTTCAAGCGGTTCAAGCAAACCAAGCAGGAGGACATGAAGCAGGAGATGAAGCAGGAGGAAGCGAGACAGGGCGAGATCAAGCAGGGCGAGATCAAGCACGAGGAAACGATCCAGGGAGACATGAATCAGGGAGACATGAAGCAAGTGGACATCAAGCAGGAGGAAGTCAACGAGATTGGCTCCATGAGCTCCCATCACAGCGACGGCCACTCCGGGCTCTCCAGCGGCCACGGCGACGCCGAGCTGGCGGACGCGCCGGACTACGGGGCGCTCTTTTCCAAGGTGGGCAAGCGCAAGAGCTTTGGCATGAAGAACAGCAAGAAAGAGCGCGACAGGGCCAAGAACGAGCCGGCCCGAGGCGAGGCCCGCGACCATCCCAAAAAGGAGGCGGTCAAAATCGAGGACTCGCGGTCGGTCTCCAGCACCGAAAACTCCGACACCAGCCACCTCAGCGCCACCACGTCGAGCGGCGCGGCGCCGGTGCGGGAAAACAACGAGGGCGGCGCCGCGCTGAGCTTCGCCAGTGCGTCCAAGCGCATCTTGGGCTCGCGCCTCATGAAGAAGAAAAACCTCGTCAAGAACGAGCCCTTGACCAACGTGGTGGAGATCGACCTCCAGTCGTTGGACCTTCCGGAAAACACCGAGGTCATCGAGAAGCACGTGTCGGAAACCCGCACCCGCGGCCGCAAGGAGGACAAGGCCGCGGACTTGGAGGACGATTCCAAGATCTTCATCTGCGAGTACTGCACGCGGCGCTTCAAGCGCCAGGAGCACCTAAAGCGCCACTTCCGCTCGTTGCACACGGCCGAGAAGCCTTACAACTGCCTGTACTGCAGCAAGAAGTTTAGCAGGACCGACAACCTCAACCAGCATGAGAAGGTGCACCGGGAGGGCGGGATCAAGCCGGGGCCGGCCGAGTGCGGCTAGGCACGTGAGCGCGGCTCAAAGAGCCGCTTTTTCTTACACTTCGGGTGCTACCAGGAATGGCAGGAGATTATTATGGAATGAGCCTCGATAATTAAAGACCACGAGGCCAGCATATTGAATGCATATATACTCATATTGGTGACGTCACCTTGACATGAAATGAGGGTACTGTCTAGCACCAAACTCGCGGAACTAGGCAGCATAGAATTGAAGTTTCCGAGCACGGCAGATGAATGTACGCCTGGGTGAGTCAGCAGGAGATCAGCAGGAGACCAGCAGGAGACCAGCAGGAGACCAGCAGGAGACCAGCAGGAGACCAGCAGGAGACCAGCAGGAGACCAGCAGGAGACCAGCAGGAGACCAGCAGGAGACCGGATCAGCAGGAGGGCCAGACAGCCACTCTAGCCACGTCAGGATTTCAACCACGGTCACTTAAGACTCCATAGGCCAGGTCATGACGAATAGGTTAGCCAGTGCATCAAGACCGTGGCACCTCCTCCAGTCACCGTGACCCGAAGCAGTCATTATGATCCTCCAGTCACCGGGACCCGAAACCAGTCATTATTATTGAACCAGTCTTTATGATTGAACAAATCACACCAGGCACTTGCCTCCAGTAAACAGCGAGTAAGCACTAGCATCAGTCTTGGTCATCCCAGTCGCTGTCAGTTCCAGTCAGCTATCAGCATGGTAATGGGGAGTGCCAGTTAGGCATCGCCGAGGTAATGAATATCAGTGAGTACCAGTCAGTACCAGTCACACAACACCAAGATAATGAGACTGACCAGTCACACAACACCAAGATAATGAGACTGACCAGTCACACAACACCAAGATAATGAAACGCTGACCAGTAGTACCAGTCAAGAACGAAACACTGACCAGGCACTACAGTCACACCGACTGCAACCATCCCCAGTTTATTAAATCACCGTCAGTCATTCATTCACATTTGGGAGCACTAGTGTTCAATTGTCAACGCCATGTCTGGCCGATTGAGATCGACTCTGGTCACCACCGCTAGCCCAACCCCAAATCCTCGTTCAAGCGGTTCGACGTCACGCCGTCCAAGATGTTGCCCATGGAGTCGAGCCTGCGACGATGGACCCCGGGCTTGGAAACCCCCCCTTCAAGATCCGCCGCCCGGAAGCACAGGCCGCTGGACAAGTGCTTCTTGTAGCCCTCGGCCCGCGTAAACTCCTTGCCGCAGCGGCACTTGGCATGCTTCAGCACCATGTGTGACTTGACGTGGCGGTTCAAGTCGTGCTGTCTCACAAAGCTCTTGGGGCAGTACGTGCACGTGAACGGCCGGTCGCTCAAGTGGGTCTGGATGTGCGACCGGACGTTGTAGCGCCGGGTGAACTTCTTGCCGCAGTTTTGGTAGGTGCAGGTAAACACCTTGTTGTGGTCGGGGCCCTCCCAATACCGGTCCAACTCTCCCGGAGGCAAGAGCGATGCGGTTTTGATCAGCCGCCGCAGCGAGAGGTCGTGGATGGCTTTACGCACTTGCAGCGCCTTGCCATTGGGCGAGATGATCGGGCTCCACTCCAACGTGATTTTGTTTCGGCTGGGCGTCATGGGGTTCTGCTTCAACGGTGTCAACTGCACAATGGTCTCGTTAATGTCCGTGACCGTTTCGTCGGCCGCTCCTTCGAAGCGCGTGGGCTTGGTGTCCATAGGTTGGCGTAGCGGGCTGGACTGGAGCTCGCCCACCCCGGGCACCAGTGTCTTGGCTTGGACAGGCGACGAGGTCAAGTGGCCGATGGGCTCGCTATAGTACTCGTTGATGCCGTCGTCAGAGAAGAACTGCCCTCTGCAGAACCTGTCGGGGCTTGCGCTGCTGATGTGCGGACTCATCAAGTTGGACGAGTTCATTGTCCTTAGAGGCGACAGGTTGAGCTCGCTCTTGGGACTTGGCCCGAGCCCCGCAACGTCTTGCAATTGGGGCGATGAATACATTTGGAGATGGTGCGGCGACGACGACCCCGTGTGGCTGGCACCATCACTGTTTGGTGGCGGAAGGTATACATTGTTGATGTCCAAGAGGAACTCGCCGCCCTTTGGAAAGTCGCTGGCCTTTGGAAACTCAGTGGGCTTTGCAAAACTGTCGACCTTTGAAAACCCATCTGCACCGCCCAGTTGCTCTTTGAACAAGCTTTTGGGCCTCTTCACCGAGTCGTAGAGCAGAGACTTGAAAGGCGCCTCGGGCTGCTGGACGGGGATCGGCACATATTTCTTGCCCTTTGTTTCCTTAGCATCATCCACAAGCCCGGAAATGTCTTCAGGGTACTCCTTGCCCTGCTTGGGGTGGTAAATCTTGCCGAGGCCTGCCCCCATGTACAGGTCGTACTTGATATGCGGTGCATCGGGAGGAAACTTGTATGACTTTGGGTTATTGTTGGTGACAATGATGTCGTGGTCCTTCTTCTGCATGGGCGGATTTTGACGTTCGTCTTCGCTAAGCTGTATTGGCTTACACTCGTCCAAGTCTTGGTTGAAGTTGTACTCCAATTGCTCGTTGGAGATCGCCATCAGTGGCATCTGCGGCTTCGCTAGCTTCGAGGGTGAAATGGACTTGACTGAGTCGGGAGCACTCCTCATGGAATGCAGGTATTCATACCCGGCTGAGCGGCCAAACGATAGGTCTCTGTTATGGCCCATGAATCCGAAAATCGCAGTCCCGCTAGGCTTCTTGGAGTGCCGGAACGGCGATTGCCCTTGGTTGTGGCTTGGCGAGGGGCGCTTCTGCGCCATATCGACGTCGCTGATTCCGGATGGTTCCATGCCCATGGGCCCGCTGATCTGGCCGTAGCCCGACGGAACATCTAGATCCTGCAACGTGGCCAATGCCTCATTAAAGACGCTGTCGAAATTTCCCTTGTCCTGGAAGTACTGCGCAAACTCCTCTTCCTCCGGAAGAATTAGGTCAAGATTCTTCATCGACTCGAGGTCTTCCCATGCCATGTGATTCATATTGTGGAAATGTGGGTGTTTAATGCAGTGTGTAGGTGACCGTGTTCGTCGCTTGGGTCTGATGGAGTCTGGCGGTGGTGCCGATGACCGGTGGTATGAAAGATTAGAGTTCGTAGGGAGTCCTTGGGCAGCCTAGGCTCTCTGTGGTGCAAAATGATGGTGGTGATATGGATTGTTCCCCTTCGGAACTTTGCCGTTGATGAATGGCGGAAGAAAGAATGGAGCAGCAGGGGTGTATCTTGGAGCCTCAGTGAAACAAAACCGTTTGACTGCCTGATTCAACGCCTTGGCCAGAAACGACGGGATATTGCTGGGTCCGATAAACGCACCAAATTTTGAACCCCATTTGGCACTTTTGAAGACAATGCAGCGAATCTCTGAATTGCCTTTGCCTGAAGCGGGCCAAACAAAAACACTGAGTGCTGCAGTAGCGCTGCGCGTCCTGCGCATAATCTGAAGTATGTTGATAATTGGTTCCAATTGGGAAGGTTCTGATTGCCAACTCCGGGCGGGAATGCGGTACCACTTATTCGCCAGCTCTTCACGCGCAACTGCCAATCTTCGGGTTGCTGCATTGGCACGCCGCCTCGGCAGCTGCCTTTGTCTGTCCGGGTATATGCCGCCCCAGGACCATCGCACCATTTTGGTTTATGCGCATTCGCATGCGCATTTCAGATGCCTTCTCTGCCTAACCTGCAAGTTAGACCGTCCCCTATAGTGAACATGCCATAAAATTCCCCATGTCAAAATTTATTCCCCTTCAATTTGGAGCCTTTAACTCCGGAAGTGCGTATAGGGAAGCATGCGCAATTTCGGCGGGGATCTGGTCTGGCCATGAAATATGCGCATCTTTCGGCTAGATCCTGCGGTGACTTCTTGGGGCTTGCAGTAGGGCCTCGCCTCGATTTCTCTCGTGAAGCTCTCGCTCGCTAGCCGCGATGTATCCCGGCAAATTTCGCGATGTTCAGAGTACGAACTCTGGCTTCTTCTTTTCGAGGCTTCCTGTATGTGGGACTCTTGGCTTTGGTCGTTCTGCTCAAATTTGACGGTTCGTCTCAGAAACCTCTCCCCACCTATGGCCACGCACGTGATCCACCAGTCCACTTGTACTCGACCGGCCTGTGTAGTTTGGCTCGCCAAAATCCATGTCACTTTGAATCCAGCGCTGACGCCAAACCTTTGGCAGAGACAGCCTCGGCAAACAGGGCACCGGCTCCGGAATATTTTACCCAACTGTAGTGTTCAAACCTAACACGTGACACGCCATTCCGTCCTTTGGTTTGACCGACGATGCGGGTGTCTGAACTTCGAGTTGTCGGCTGATATTACCCCTTGAGCCAATAGGATTCTGAGGAAAAGCTTGAGTTGAACCTCTCAAGCTTTACATGTCCGAAAGCAAGCTCCTCCTGTTTGGAGCCAAGTTATTGGTGACCTCATTGACTAAGCAACGCAGAGTCAAATGAAGTACATCATTGAATATTGAGAAAAGGAGATGAGCCTCGAGCATAATCGATGAATTTGGGGGGTCGGTTGATGGAGAAAGAGGCTTCGATCGAAACATGCACCATCAATAAAGACCCAGACAGCGGTAATCAAGGTTGCACACCGGGTATGGCACTTCAGGGTTTGAATGTTTAAATGAGCACAAAACGGGAGTGTCACAGTTAAATCATGGGGTAACAAGCCCAAAAGGCAATCTTTGGTCAGAATCACTTTCAGATCTTGTCAAGATAGAGGGTCCGGCCGGCCCTTCTATGCAGTTCCATCACTGAATCATAGGCTCACGATTTCTTGCCGCTTTTATATTGTCTTTTTGTTGGCATCAAAGGTCATGTTCCTCAATAGCCCTGCTGTGTTCTTGGTCTTGTTTTCGCCACATACACTCAAGCTGCGAGCCTCATGTTGTTTCAAGGGCCAGAGTAGTCGAAAAGCTAGAACCTTTCATTTCAAATTGAAAATTCAAGTCGCGATGTCAACGAAACGCACTAAAATGTGTGCCACGTTCAGCAGGTCTGCAGATTGACGAGCGGTGAAAATCGGAAGTAAAAGTGCATTTTCCGAATGGCATGATTTTTCCCCCGCAGCCATATTGAGGGTTTCACGAAATGCAGGTCCCACTCAATGATTTGTGGGTGGAAGACCCCCTAGTAACAGACGCCGATTCTCTTTAGCCTCTTATCTGGAGATGCCCTGAAAGCGTTGGATTTCACAAACACTCCCCATACGAAGAATGTATAAGTGCTTAGCCTGCATGATTGGTTTCACGGTCTGAGAATAGTGCATATGGAGCTCGACTTAGGGATACTTGATTGGAGTGAGTAAAAATCAACATGATTAAGCGGTGATGTGGTGGCATTTATGCAACAGGTCCCGTGATGGACTGTGTATATTGACATATAGTCATCTTATCTTGCGGGCAAATTATCTTCCGGGCACATTATCTTCCGGGCACAGTATCTTCCGGGCACATAATCTTCCGGGCACATAATCTCCCGGGCACATAATTTTACATGCCTCACTCTTCTCACAATGTGATATTTGAAACGCCATTCTTATTGCCGATTAGTCATAAATTATGACCTGGCCAGCTTGTAGTGTGCAAAATGAAATTTGTATTTGTATGCTTGGGAGCTGATCACAAGTGGTTGCTTTAATGATCAACATTGTTTCAGAAACAATTTCTGCCATTGTAGTTTGAGCTTTTGGCCACATTTGTTGGGTGCATTGTTGGTCAGACAATGGCTATACCTTCGTCCCAGAAAAGACCCCTGTGCCAATAGGGTCCCCTATGAATGCGATGTCTTTAACGACCCAGCAGAAACAAAAGCCAGCATGATATGGAAGAGGAAAGGCCGTCATGCTCAGTAGCAACCATTGTGGTTGAGGAGCACAGTGGTGTTCAATATAGTGCAAACCTCAGTTGACCCGTCAGACGCCAGTTGACCCGTTAGACACCAGTTGACCTAGTTTGACCTGATTTAAACATTGGCATCATGAGTTAGCTTGAGCAGTTATATTAGGATGCGTCAATAAATGCTTTTTTTAATTATCACCGGGGACTGCCTCTTCTTTTATAACGCAGCGTGTTGACCCCTCGTTTCGCAAAGTGCACAAACGCACCTTGCATCATATCACCTGAAACATCTGCTGCAGCAGTGAACAGGAGCAAGCATGAATGATATCCAATCAAGGCTTGTGTCAATCACGGCCCTTACTTGAATCTGGTCATATACTGCACAGTGCTTAGGAGCTTGCGCATCACCCCTAGCCCATATTTAAACAGCCGTTTCCCCTTCTACTTTCTTATCCTTTCATCCCTTTGACTATTTCACTTACATCACTCACAAACTACCCAAATTTCACTTCCATCACCAAGTCTTACGAAAGCCAGTCCCTGGCCCTAAACAGCGTCTAATTTGTACCATACGCATAGTGCGGATGCAATAGAGAAACATCTTGAGCTGAACTCGCCCCAGTTCTTAGACTAAAATTGTACTTTTGATGTCATTTAGCACTTCTAGCGTGTTATCATTTATTTTCCGGGTTCTGTTGGCATACACTACATGAAAGTCAGCAAATAATTATTATTGATTGGGACAGGATAAGTGCTTACCACATATGCGCTTTAAGCCACTATTACAAAGTATACAAAGGCGGTGGAAGTCCCCCGACCATTATGGCTACCACAGCAGACCGAAAGATCCTTGCAGGACCAAATGCTGGGCCGAACCCCGCTCGCCTGAGATGAAATTCCGTGGGCCAGTACTGAAGGATGACTAACTGGCGAGAAGCACCGGCTTGATCACCATTGGCTGGCCTATGGTGTGCCGCAAGGCACTTTGTCTGCATCACGCCACGTCCCTCACTTTTGTTGTTTGTTCATTTACAGACTATAACTCTGTGTGGAGCTCCATGATGCACGGGTGCGGAGGTGCGCACGTGCGCCGGCTCACGCGACTGCGCGCTTTTAACCAGTCAAATCCATCATATTCATCATCTACCCTAACATGTCCGCCAAGTTTGCTGTTTCTTCAGCGTTGAAAGAGATCAGATTCCACTTGTCGCAGACCGGTTCTGCTTCGCTTCCCTTGAAAAACTTTTTGGTGAAGAACTACCCCTCTATAAAGGCGGCCAACACTTCGTTGCCTGTTTTGATAAGAGAGTCTCTTGGTGTGCAACCAAGTATAACTGCTCGTTTTGAGAAGGGCAGAGAGGTTAAGAATAGTTTGGACGGGTTGGATGAAAAGGCCATTGAGGATGCCGTCAAGAGCCTTTTGAAGGGAGCCTGAAATGCTGAAGCATGGCCAAGGCCAATCTGGGTGAAGACGGCTTAAGGTTTGCGGACGAATGGGACCCTACTTTCAAAATTCATCACAATAGCGTGTGATATCTTCGACCGAAATCCTCTTCCTCAATGTGCCCTTCTTAATGCGCCCTTTATAATTGCATACTAATATATATTAAAAGCGTAAAGCTCCAGAAAAATGTTCATCAAACGCGGGACTGTTTTTGGGCATCGCTGAATTCGTAAACCCCCCAGCCAAGCGATAGCTGCTCATCGTTGTAGAGCTCTTTGACGTGGGCGTCCTGCACACACCCACCGGCCACCACAAGCGGCGCCAAGTGTTCCAACGTTGGGTGGGCTTGTTTCAAAAGCGTCTTTTCGGAAGCCTGTATATCCTTAAAGGCGGGTAAGAAATCGGGTTTTCCCAAAGCGGCAGAGATGGCATGGTTGAATTTCTTCACGTACGGCATGGGCTTGCCCAGCCGGAGCGCCACGCCCAAATCTCTCAAGTTGTGCACCGACATGCCGGAGCAAATCACGAGGCCGTTCAAGTGGCGGCCGAGCTCGGGGCTGTAGATGCGGTTTTGTCGGAGCTGGCGCAAAGCCTGGCCCAACTTGTAGTGGGCGTCGAAATCAGCGTCGGACGAGGTGAGCGACACCTGCACCAATGGAATGCGCAAATCTGGACGAGATCCCTGTGCGGTTGCGGCCTCCAAGCGGGATTTGGGCGTGGTGCGGGGCTCCAGGAACATCACCACGGACGGGACCCATGCGCCATGGTCGATTCCCCGTTCAGACAAGCGCAGAGAGAAGCCGTTTTGCTTGAGGAGTTTTTGGACCTCTTCAGATACATGCCGCGAGTTGTACGACCGGAAGGTCTCCTTGTACATGTAGTCGGGGAAGCCATAGAAGTCATAGATCAAGGGATTTTCCACCAAGTCCGGGGAGCCCGCCGACGCCCGGGGAGTTTGGGGAGGTACGGCCACCTCTATGAGATTGGGCGCGCTAGACTGCCAGTGTGCCGACACCATGAGGATGTAATCTGGTTTCAAGTCTTGGGTGATTTTGCGGCCAAGCTTCTGGAGGCAGTCATAAGCACCAGGGTTCCCAAAGTCATCATCTTTGTACATGAAGGTGGGACCTCCATGAGAAACAAAGTACACCGGGAGGGGGGCCGGAGATGGGCGTGAATTGGGCTCTGGCGTGGATTCGGACTCCAATGAGGCCCCCGGCTCGGATACGGGCATTTTCTCGGACGTCCTGGGAAGAATGTTGTAGAGTAGAACTGCCAAAATGCAGCAAATAATGTATTTGGAGAAACCTATGGCCATGAAGTCAAGGCGGGGGGAGCAGGGCCTTATATACCTCTGAGGAGCTTGTCAGCATGTTTGTGCATGCAGGAATTTAGTCAGGGAGGTGCTGACAAACGCGCCGCATTGCAGCCACCCTCTTACTAAGGTGCCACTTGAGTTGTAACGGGTGAATACTTGCTCCAAAGAAAGTCCGACTTTAGGGATGGAATGACCAGCAATAGCTGACCAATAATGGCTGACCAATAATGGCTGACCAAGAATATCTGACTAGGCTGACCAAAAATGGCTAACTTAGTGTGGCTGGCCAAGGATGCCTGATCAGGAATGCCCGACCGACTTTGTCCAACCACAACAAATGCCCTAGTGACCCATCTGCTCCATTCCTAGCACTCTTTTAGCACAAGTGATTCTGATCCATGCAGCTCTACGGGATTTTCAATGCCTAATTAGTCCGCCCCGATGAAAGAGCGTTTGGCTCTGACCAAATGTGTCCATTTTGGACCCCCTAATTGAATAGGGGCACAGTCGATCTCCAGTTTCTCAGCCCGTGTCACCAAGTGTTTGTTGCTCAGCACCGCTGCCATCGTGGCGCCTTTTTCCTAGCGCTATCCATTCCAGTCACACGCTGTCAGTCCCTTTCGGCCGACATATCCCTGACATTCTTCCCATGTCATTTATCGATTTGGGCGGGGGTGCTCTTTTATAGTGGCTGCTTCAGTGAGGGGTATTGCTACTATGGTTCTTTTCTGGAACATTTCCACCGCCAAAAGTGTTGCTCAGAACCCAGGCCTCACTCCCACGTGGCTTCATTGAGGAGAAATCCATCTCTCTTGGGCATCATTTAAGGTATCAGTCCAGATACAGCTCGTTTATCTACTTCTGTTTCATAAGCGTTGCTTCCCAATTCGACCCCGCTGCAACTCGACGATCCTATGACGGTCTGGGGGGCTGATTGCACCGATGGTACAAATCTCCAGTGCTTGTACGATCGTGCAAATACATCTACTGTTCTCAGTGAGTGTTCTGGTTGCTGCCCTTTGCTATCAGGCGCTTCGTCCCATGTTGCATTCTTGCCTCTCGAGGGAGAATGTCTAAACACCCGCTTGATTGGCTGAGTCGAATGCCACAGTCTAACTTGGTGGATTCCAAAATTGTGTGCATTAAAATCTAGAACAGTCTGGATTTTGACGATTTTATTCCAAAGTGCTTTCCTAAGGATTATAATGCCCCAAGACATCCAGTGCTGGGATAACTTGCGGCACCACGTACCGTGTTTTCTGTTTCAATGGCTCATTTTGGCTCTCTTTCAGTTCCTTGGCTCATATCTATTTAGGGCTATCCCAATATTCATCTTTAGCCAGTTCAGGAGGTACATGTTTCAGTCTAACTAGTCAAGATTGCCTTGCCATTCATATGGGCTTCTTTGTCAGGAGTATGCGTCTACTACATTTCATTGGTCCATGCCCACCCAGCCAATTATTCATTTCCGTCCAAGCACTTAACTTAAGAAAAGTTAAGGTCCGAAGAAGACGTGCCAGATATAGGCCCCGATTTTGGGACATCTGCCACCATTGGCTAGCCCCACCTTGGTCTTATGAGCGCCAACTACACATCATACACTATAGAGTGAGATTGGACCACTGCATCAACGGCAACTTCTTCCATGTACGCTGGTTTTGGACGCTGGCTTTTGCTATGAACTTGATTCTAGTCTACACCATCAAACTCGCCATGGGCACATAGGTATTAGACATTGTTGATATGAATGATGACCAACAGAGGTAAAGCCAAAACCTTCGGCACGCCGAGTCCGATCAGCCGTGACTTTTATCATGGACTACCACTCTCAGCAGATTTCCGGACTGTTTTGCATCGTGGTAGTGCTGAATGCTAATGGACTTTCAGGTATACGCAACGGGGGTGTAAAGCGGCACCCAGCCCCGAAGGGACGGTAGATGTTGCGACATCTTCTCACACTAAATCACAACATCATTTTTCGTTCCACCCCCCCTCGTTAAAGGTCTGCGGAAACTCTAGCTAGTCTTCTAGATTCAAGTTGTGACGCCAATGTGGTTCGGCGAATCACGGAATGCTTGCATTTGGCGAATGGGAGCAATAAGATCTCAACTGGCATAGGTGTCCAGATATCATCATTACTATGAGAGACATGGACGTTCCAGAAAAGCCAGGAAAGCTTGGGTCATGGGTGATTCCACTGATGTCCAGGCTTTGTTGATGACGCACGCAAGTGTCATAGTCATGGTGGAGCTGATGGCTACTGTACCCACTCTTTGCGCTCCAAAATGCCCCAATGGTCTATACTGTCCTTTGGAGAGCGACACAGGGTTGGATTTAGTTGCGGAATGTTCAGGAAGCTGAAATCAAAAGGCTGGAGATCGAGAAGTTTGCCCAGGTACAAAGAGTTTTGTCAGTCTGGTCTTTAAAGTCTACGGCGAAGAGAAAAGAAAGCAGATCTGGCCGTCGACAGCAAACAACATTGGCGCAGATCCAAGCAGCTGGGGTGGTGAATCTTTTGAATGGGGTTCGTCCATATGTGCCTCTGTATTTGGTCATACATGTCCAGCAGGCTTGGGGTGCCCGCTGATGGAAGTTCCAAGAGAGGCGTCAAAGTGTTTTGGCCCGTACGGAAGCATTCATCAAGCATAGTGCAACCATCCAAAACGTCTCTTGGATTAAGGTGGCAGTTGCCAGTAGTCCAGACCAGTCCAGACCAGTCCACTTCAGACCACACCAGTCCACTTCAGACCACACCAGTCCACTTCAGACCAGACCAGACCAGACGACTATTGTAGATAGACCATTAGGCCTTGTTGGGCTTGAATTTTCAGACAAGTAACGACACCTGGTAAACACCCGCCGCGTGATATGCAGTGGCTCTCCCGTTCCCGACCTTAAAGCACTAGCTCCCCCATTTTCCAAACCCCACGTGGAGGCACACTGCCTGTAAGCCAGGTGGCTCTACTCTGCATCTCTTGACCGTTGAAGCAAAGAAGGGATTGTATACACTCCGCGCATGAATGCCCGCCGCACATGACCCTCGGCCCCCCTCCAAGCCGCGACTCCGCGCCGCGACTCCATGCTGCTCCCGCCTGCGCCGTGCAAACTATGTCTCGCCCGTAGCGGCGCGCGGCGCATGTCTGCCTCCGTCATAGGCGCGCCACGGAAGGTGCTCCTGCACACGCGCCCGCTGTCCTCGCACCGTCTTTCTTGCTCTCTTGTCGTCTCCGCCTACTCCTTGCAACAATGGTGAGCCTCTTTTCGAGAAAGGTATGTGCTGCCTGGCGCCGCCCCGGACCCCCTCCCGCGTGGCTTCCGCCGCCCTGCCCCGGCCCCCGCCGCCGCCGCCCCGCACTGGCGCTCCCTACTAACCGCAGAAGTCCCACCACAATGGCTTTGCCAAGTACAACGACGAGTACAATAGACTACTGGCTGCCTCCGGGCCGTCGCAGCGGGCACAGTCGCTAACAAGCGCCTCGCAAGCTGCCATGGCAGCCCTCCAAATGCACTCCAAGCCAAGCCAGCTGCCGTCGTCCCGCCCGCCGGCTGCAAACCGCCCTGCGCACAGGACAAACTCCCTTGGCAACTATAACAGAGCCAATTCCATGCAATCTTACACATATACGCCGAAGCCGTCCTATGTGGCCGGTCCTGCCATGGCGTCGCCTTCCAACGCACTCAGGTCCTACAGTCTACGTTCGAACCCTCGCCTGCCGTCCAGAACAAATTCGCTCTCAGGATCCATCCGACTGGCTCCCCGCAAACCCTTCCCTGGGCGTTTATCGGACTTCGCTGAAGACCCCGAGGACGAGTTCGACGGTTTTGACGACGTGCACCAAGACGACATGTTGGTCACCACCAAAACAACCAAGATTGTCGATGCCGGCGGCCGCACAAGATCAATCACCACCGAGACCATTCGGACATTGCCGGACGGCTCCAACATCATCGAAACAAAGACAACCAATTTGTCGCGCTCGGGCTCCCGCTCGAACTCGCTCAAGAATGCTTCCTCTTCCATGCACCCCTCGAACCCCAACTTGCGCAAGATAGAAGAGGATCTTTCGGACTTTGACTCCACTTACCTTGATGACGTGAAGAGACCGGACAACCACCCAAATCCCCGCTCCAGCCGGCTCAATTCTCTGCTCAATTCACCAACTCCCCAGCTCAATGTGCAGTCCACCACTAACGAACCGACCTCCCATGTCAACTCCTCGCTCAGCTCACCCCATGTCAACTCCTCGCTCAGCTCACCCCATGTCAACTCCTCGCTCAGCTCACCCCATGTCAACTCCTCGCTCAGCTCGCCCCAGGCCAATCCTCGCGCCAATCCCCACCCGTTGAGTGCCCTTGAGTCTCCTGCCAGAATAGGAAGTGCCTCACCCAATGGTCGTGCCAATTCTCTCTCCAGTAGCCAGTCCGGCAAGAGACTCAGGTCCATTTTGAAAAACAACGCTGCAGCTGGCGTGCGAGTCAGCGAGGACTCTAGTGCTCGCAACGATTCGTCCGCGGGCGGTGATGATCTCTCCGGGCCGCGCCAGATGCCGGCGTCTCCTCCTCCCTCAAAAACCAAACGGCTTTCTTCAATGACTTCGGGCGCCAACTCCATCAAGTTCTTGGAAACCGTCGAGACCATCCCGTATCCCGTGCCAAACGCCAAGGAACTACAGAAGGAGCAATTGCTCAAAAAGGAGCGCATGAAGCAGGAGAACTTGAATCTCTACGATCAAGCCATGCAAGTGGCAATGCAGCGCGTGTACGGCCTGGATGCTCAGGCCACCATGCCACCACCGGCCCAGAGCTCTCGGAACTCCCACGTCATTGACCAGTTTTCTCGCGACAAGTCGGAGAAGAAGTTCAAAGATGATGTCAGGAGACTGAAAGTGGATGCAGCCGGAGTAAGTCCGAACTACATCTACGAAAACCATCATCGGGACTTCCAGATGCACTCCATGAGAAGTGGTGCTGAGGCATCCGCCAGTTCCAGAAAAGAGCGCCTCAAGGAGGAAAAGAAACGCTTGAAGGAGGACGAAAAGAGGCAGCTCCAGCTCCTCAAGGATGCTGAGAAGGCTCGCAAAGCGGACGAAAAGAAGAAGAAAAGGAGCCCATTTTCCATCTTCAAAAAGGACAAGAGAAAGGACAGTATAAGTGACAGCGTGTTGTCTAACAACTCTACTTCTTCCGATATTCTGCGGCCTCAGAATGTCAGTGCCCAGCAAGCCTCCTCCGGCTTGGCTGGTGAAAATTCAATTGCCCCGGAAAGTGCTCCTGTGCAACTCCCTCCTTCCGATATTCCCCAGACTCAAAGGATTACTGGCTTGAATGCCAGTGCCCTGCACGCCTCTTCTGGCTTGGCTGGTCAAGATTCAACTGGCCCGGAAAGTGCTCCTGTGCAACTCCCTCCTTCCGATCTTTCCCAGACTCAGAGGAATGAGGGCTTGAATGCCAGTGCCCCGCGAGCCTCCTCCGGGTTGGCTGGTCAAAATTCAATTGCCCCGGAAAGTGCTCCTATGCAACTCCCTTCTTCCGATATCTCCCAGACTCAAAGGATTAATGGCTTGAATGCTAATACCTTGCCCGCCTCTTCTGGCTTGGCTGGTCAAGATTCAATTGCCTCGAAAAATGCTCCTGTGCAACTCCCTCTGGATTCTGCACAGCGCCCGAGCAGCCCAAAAAGCGACTCGTCGCAACCCCCAAAACCGTCATCCATCGAACAGACAAAGAGTCCCAATACCAGTGTTTTGGGGCCCGTCTCTTGTGATGGCCAACTCGGACCTTTAATTTCGCCTGATTCGAATACACCAGAGGAAATCGGATCTGAGGGCGGTAGCGATGTTTTTGTCGATGTGCCCGAGAGTTTGGAGGATAATGCTGACATAGGCTTGTCTCCCCAGCAAGAAAACCAAGGTTCAAAAAAGCTGGCCACGAAAACGCTTCCGGAAACAACGCCCCATGAACTTCACCTGAACACCGCAGACGCCGCTCATGAGGAGCCATTCTCAATCTTAGTAAGCGACAAGGATGGGAAACCACGGGTGCTTTCTGAACATACTCTTGTGGTGCCGAGGATGGAATCCGACGACATCATTGAAGCAAGCACAAGCTTGGCTAAAGAGGAAAATACAAATTCAAACAGAGAGTTTGTGAACGATTTATCCGGCGAGGAAGGCTCAAAAGCCAATGAAGAGATCGAAATGCCCCTCGAAAATGGCGGCTTGTCCCAACAAGCACCTATTGTTTATGGAGAGCGCGGCGGGCCTGCTGAGAAACTCCAGCATCCCGAGATTGCTGAACCGGCGAGCCGTGTTGGCCAAACTAACAGCGACGTCCCAGAAACGGGGAATTCAAATGGTTCACCACTCTCCGCACATGAGTCCCAGTCATTGAATTCGGCAGTGGTGCCAACTGCGGGCTCATCTCAACCGCAAGCACCATTAAAGGAAGCGCTGAGGAGTCATGGCCCAATGGAGGGCTTTGACTCCAATTGGCAGACGTTGAAGGTGAATCCCAGCAGCAGTTTCGAGAAAGCAGAGAATAGAAGCCCGGATCAGGGACATCTAGATGAGCCGTCCGAGAACCCACCCAGCAAGAATCCAAAGAGTCCAGAGGAGGCATCTCCACCGAACGCGAAAAGCAGAACACCCAAGATTTCAAAGGGAGGCCGTTTCAAGAGAAGCATTGAAAAGTACTTCTTGACCACGTACAAATGAGCGGCCGTGGGCAGGCGGCGGGGCAAGTGAAGTTTCAAGACTGGGGGCGTGCTTTATGAGATAGATTTGGTGATGGTGCTTTACGATGTATCTCCTTATTTCCGCTGATTAAGCCGTTGTCTCTACGACGGCACATTGCGATTTTGGGGCTGTTTATGTGGCCAGCTCGAATGCAAAGCTCGAATACAAAGGGATGACCACCTCGTGCAAGTCTTGGTACTGAACCATGAAACAGGTGAGCTCAGAAATCTCAGTCTCAATTGGGGCGAGTCACGTCTGTGGAGCTCTAGCCTGACGCATAATCTCCGAAGCCATGATGGCATGTTGCTATTGTTGAAACATGAGAGTTAATGCCCCTGCAGACACTTCATGTTCACCTAACTGCATCCAGATGAAACAAGGGCTGAATGTTGAAGACCCAAGTCTGTGTGCACACTCTATGCACAAGAGCATAGCCAGAAGGGATTAAACAATGTCTCTCATTCTCCCTCCTGACTGAGCTGTTGCAATGACGATGGCGTGGCCTTTCAACGGGCTGCGTTTAGTGAAGGCCAAATTTCACTATTTAAGGAAGGCTCTGCCGCCCCAAGGTGCAATCAATCAGACGAGGAAGTACGCTTAGTATATTTGGAACATAAGAAATAAGACATGACTAAAAAAGTTCCACATTTGAGGTTGGCGGACAGCTGGAGAACTACACCAGACCACAACAACTCGAGAACTACACCAGACCACAACAACCCCAGAACTACACCCGACCACAACAACTCCAGAACTTCACCCCACCATAGCAGGGTACTCAACTCCCGACGCCTTGTTGATGGAGGGGCATGGTGCACGGGGGTACAAGGCACGCGCGAGAGGGGCCTTCACTTCGAAATATCAACCCCCATGCATCCTTCATCCTTTCAAGCAGAGCGGGTTCTCCAGAACAACACCCAGACCAAGACCGTGGTCCTCCTTGGGCACATCGGCGGCCAGCGGGCCATTGTGAGTGTGGAAAAGGCCATTTTCCCCGCGGACTTCGTGGTGCAGTCGCTCTCCGATGTGCACCTCATCAACACCAACGACGTGTACTCGTGGAACACGGCCATGCACAATGCCAGCGTCAAGGTCAACGTCATCTGCCCGGCCTCAGATACCCATGTCCGCAAGTACTCGGCGCAAAAGTACCACATGGTCCAGGAGACGCCGCAAATGTACCAGAGCGTGGTGCGAGACTACATCGAAAGCCAAAGGGGCAGCCGCATCCAGTGGGTGCACAACATCTTGTACCACGGCCAGGAGAGTGACTCGGTGGTGCACCACAACGAGCATGCCGTCAATGGCTATGTGTTGCTCCCCGACATGAAGTGGGACGGCCAAAGCTTGCGCAACTTGTACTTGGTGGCGATCGTGCAGCGGGCGGACTTGGCGAGCATTCGGGACTTGACCGGCGGCCATGTGCAATACCTCGAGTCCATGTACCGCGAGCTCCAGCAGAGGGTGCACCTGAGGTATGGCCTAGCGCCCGACCAATTGCGCTTTTTCGTGCACTACCAGCCGTCGTACTACCATTTGCACATCCACATCGTGAACATTGGCCACCCGGGGCTTGGCGACGGGCTCAATGCGGGCAAGGCCATTTTGCTCGAGGACATTTTGGAGAATCTCCGGCTCGACGCTGCTTACTACCAGAAGCGCACCATGTGCTACCAGTTGGGAGAAAACCACCCGTTGTGGGCCAAGTTTGAGAGCGTGGCCGGAGAGCCCCCTAGTTGATACGTGGGTCATACGTGGGTTAACAAAGCCCCTTTGATTGAACACTTGTGTGATTTGGTGCGGAAGCTATTCTAACATCCCATCGACTAGCCTTTGTTTTGAATTTACCCTTTCACGATGGGATAAGTTCTTTCGAGTTCGCACATCTTGCGGCGATGCTTCACATTTGGGGGTCTGATTGCACGCCAAAAGTGAAACTACGAGCGTCACCCGTCGCATGATCGCAATAGACTATTACTATTGGATGCCATGGCTGGTGATGAGCATTGTCATTGAACGCATTGAAGAGGTGAACAGTGAAGCCTCAAGAATGAATTGGGGGGTGCATCTTTACTGTATTGGGGATTTCGGGTGTCAGCAGCAACTGAACGCAACCAATGAAGCAATCTCGCTCAATGGCAGCATTGGAAATTGAAGGTCCGTTCTGAACAGTCAAACTGTATCGGTATTTGAACGCTTGGGGGTTATTTGGTGCTTCCATCGTGAAATGGAGACTGTTTCACGTTTAAACCATCATCATGGCAAGGGCCGACCGCTCAAAGGGAGAACTCCACTCGAACGTTTGCCGACACCGTGTCACTGCTGAGCGCAGCCACGCAAGACCGGAAGCCACGGATGGGCTCGTGGAACTTCCCAAGACTTTGCGTACTCACGAGCCCGAGAGACCGTCGCGAATAGAGTGCCATAGCATTCTTGGTCCTGGTTGGTGATGCATGGTACCACACCACGCAAGCCCTGACCAATCACGAGAGATTTCCAGGGCGGGCCAATCCAGCTCATCAAAGTGGTTTGCCTCTTCAGTCAAGAAAAGATCGCCACCCATTTAAGCGTGCAACAAGAGTGAAATGACAGCAAGCTGTAGACGTGGACAAGTCGAAAAATCACGATAGGAAATCCAGAAGGGGTTAAGCAGGGGAAATCAGCAATTGAGCGTTGAAAGTGGTGACTAAGGATTAACAATGGGTGTGTTGCGGGCACATGCAACATAGTCAACTTGGACATAGCGGCCAAAGTCACCATATTGTCACATCTTCAAGTTCAAACCCAATTTCATTAAATTCTACATTCCCGGATTCTTCTCCTTCCTCATCTAAGTGTGCCCAACAAGATTTCATTACATACGGCACATTTTTGCCGGATTGACACTTCAGACATTGTCACGGGAGCTTTCTTTTTGTTATATGGCTCATGTCTTATAGCTTCAGAATCAATTTGACCCGACTAATGCAAAGCCTCCACGCATTACCTTGAAGTGCTTTTACCAATGATTTTCAGCTCTGCTTATGACTTCGACCCTTGACATTTGTTGAGTCTTTGTTCTTTGTTCTCCTACGCCTAGTATCAGAAAGAAGCATTCGTTGAAGATCCCTTAAATGAAGGGGTTATTAAGACTCACAGGGGGAAACCAGGCCGGGCCACGGCGTTTGGCATGTCCCGATGGACAGCGCACTACCCATGGACAATCAGATAGTCTAATACTCAGTGGTTCTTGTGGATACGTTTGACGTTGCAGGTCATTTTGTATGTGTTTCAGTAGGAACCGAATCGGCAGAAATCTGACCATGACCAAAAGGGTCTGAATTCCTCTTTTTCCCAATTTTCTCCAGAGTTGACCGTGTGTTGACATTCATGAGGAGTAAAAATTTCCGGAGGTTTCAGTAGGAGATAAAGTGCCAAATGGCCTTTTATTGGTCAGGTATTCTAGCATCCAGAGCGTCATCGCTTCTTTCAGCCAAGCCTACATCAGGTTCTTATAAGGACCGAGAAATTGTGTTTGTTGATGATCGAAAGGGGCATCTCCGTTATAGGGCCGTTGAGAGAGAAGGCTTCAACGGGCTAGCCAAGGGCCTATGGGCGGGACACTAGCCATGGTCATGGCTCTCGTCGCCGTCCACAATTGGTGCTCTCATGCAACTGCCGTATTTCCTCAATGAGACAGTGACATCCGTGAAAACCCTTCTAAGATGAATTCTCTCGGGGGTTGATTGGTGTCGAGAACTTGTCGCATGAGCCAGTTAATCCTGAGCGATTCTTCTCAAATGGTAGAGAATGACTCTTAGTCTCTCAATTTTCCTATGTTTCTGTTATCAGATGTACAGGGTCATGTAATTTTGAACAGCCCACTAATCACAGAAATATATCAAATGGACGAACAGCTTTTCTAACGGAAGCTCGTTGAAGACAGTTACATCAATACGAATCACGAATCAAATACCTGGATCCCCTGAAACCTAAAAGTGGTCCAGAGAAAATATTTCTTGAACTCAGCAAGTCTCTAAGGTAGAAAAGGCCCTTTCGTGTGGAACAGAAAATGAACCATTGGAAAATGGTCGACCCAGCAAATTGAACCGTGCAAGTGCAGGTTCAGGTTACTTTGAACACCCCAAACCAAGAGCAGGAATTAAAGGTCGACCCAGATGACCGTGTCATGTTGGTATTGACTGCCCTGATGCTCCGTCCAATAAGGATCCAAAGTGGTCAGAGGATTGCCACTGGATTGCATCAGACTTGAAGCTCAATGCCGATAATGATGGCAAAGAAGACTCCTTGACTTGTCAAAGGCCACGGACATTTTGCCTTATGAAGCAAGATCTTGGAAATGACCGAACGCATTAGCCAGATGATGCAGATCGATTTGGAGATTTGCCCATTTCCTCTTTGGGTAATAATGATCCTCACTACTCGTTCGCCACGGGACCCACGCTTTCTCCACCCGGGTGTGTATATCACATGGGCCATGGAATATGGCTGACGGCGATGAAGGAGTCGACTCCAGAGATAGTGGAGTGACTCACGCATGCAACTGAAGATATTGAACCGACCTGAAGAGCCTGGAATGCCCGCTTGAACAGGTTTAACAATATAGGTTCGAAGAGCAGGTATCACTCGCACCAGGCAAGAGTCTCAGAGACCATGAACACAAGGACGCCACAGCAAAGTCATGTCCACGGATAGATTATTTGGCAGCTTGGACCACATCACAAGGACTGGAGCCTTGTTAAAGAAACTTTCGAACTAACTAAATACAGTTCAAATTTGACCCGAAACGTGTGAAGCATGCCATGGGTCATGAAACGCCATAGTGGTATCTACGATTTAGTGGTATCTACGATTTGCTTTCCCAAATGTTGTGAAATTGCCTCGAGGTCTTTTTCTTCTTTTGCGTATTATTTGAAGGTCCGCTCTGTGGTGATAAATTAATGCCAACCACAATATTCTTGATGCCTGATGACTCGGGCGAGTGACTCTGCCTTCCATTTCCTCTCGAGCTCATGTGTTCATTTGCTTTCTGTGGCATGCTCTTTTATTTCTCACGTTTCTTCCTTAGGTTTTCTGCGGTCACAATGCTGCTACAAGGATAAATCTAGATGGTTTTCTTGGCACTTATGTTGACGATTTACTAGTGCTTGGAATAATTGGAAATCTCCAACTTAAGAGAATTTGAGCAGGACCTCCAAATGAAGGACAAGCCAAGAAGTATCTAGGCATCATCGAAGTGGTATGGTAAAAGTACATCTTACAGAAGTCATCGAAACCCTCTCAATTACTCAATGATGAGTTTTTTTTAAGAGAAAACGGCCTACCTGCGATGCTAAAGGATATGAGCCCAATCATAAGATGACGTGATTTTCACGAAACAGTGTGTCGAAGAAAATTGCACTTATGGCAAAGGCTGTCCACTTTGTATAAGTTACATTGTCCTGAGTTATCGAGACATGTCAAGACTCGAGGATCCACCTTTAAAGGCAGCAAAGAAGGTCTTCGTTACCTTCAGCACCGTCTTTAAAAATTGTCGAATCAATGCCTGTTCAGATGCTAGCGATGCACCCAGCCTTGGAAGGAAGACCTGTAGAGGATAAATTGTTGTCCGCGTTAAAACTAAGGTCAGTTACACTTGGGTCTTTTTGGTGGCTCTGGTTCTAGGAGCCACCTTCAGTGAGCAACCATGGACTGATGTCCAGTGGTGGTCCACGCTCTGATAGCGCAGCCATGGTATCATGGAGATTGTTGTGGACTTCTCCATCACCATTAATATTAGATACATGGGTATTGGAGGGGCTCGTTCTAGGAGGCATCTTTGATGACACTCCACCTGGGTTTTGTATGATTACTCTTATGAAGTTAGAAGGCAGCCAGCCTTTTATATTTGGGGATCCACATTCACCCATAAAACACCTTGTGTGGTCTAGTTGTCCGGCTTAGCGCTTTAGGAGACCAAAACATGCACAGTATGCGTATGTGGTTTATGATATGGAAGCAGAGGAAATCTCCTTGGCCCAGGCGAACCACGCCGACCATGAGGATATAGAGTTGATCCCAGCACGGTGCCATAAACGAGGAAAATCCAAGGCGGCCCTGGAGACGGTGTACGCCATCAATGCACCCATACATAAGCCATGACAGCACCTAGAATACCCAATATGCGACACTGATCATCAAAAGACATTGATGGATCAGGCAGGCATTGGTGGATTAGGCAGGCATTGGTGGAACCAGAAGGCGTTTATGAAATCGGTCTTTTTGAGGAGACGAGAACCTCTGGCGAAAACACCCGGGTACTCTGCCACCAGTCTTTCGAGCGATGTGACTACCGGATCTGGGGGCACATTCTCGTGCGTTCCTTGGTTGTACAATATTTGAAAAGCAAAGGGGATTTCCGCCGGAAAAGCCAGCAGCCCGGGTATACAAGAGTTTGAAAACTACGTCGCCTCTGGTATTTCGCCTGAGTCCATTTGGAGAGGTTGGCTTCGACGCAGCCGCGCGTGGTCTTTCTGTGATTCCTTAATTTCACTATCCGGGTCATAGCTTGGATGATCCGGTTCGCCATAGTTTCCTAGGGGAGTGACTCTGACTGAAGTCAAGGAGCGACTTCATGGTGTCCTCTAAGTATGTGTGACTATCAAGAAACATTCTCTCCTGTGATCAGATACGAGAGCTTACGGATGGTCTTAGCCATTGCAGTGCAACAAGGTTTGGTAATCAAACAAATGGATGTCACAACAGCGTTCTTGAACGGTGAGTTAGAGGAAGAGATCTATATCAGACAACCTGAAGGCTATGTCCAAAAGGGAAAAGAAAACCCAGTACTTAGGCTAAGGAAGTCTTTATATGGGTTGAAACAGGCTCCTCGGGTGTGGCATCAGGTCATTCATAATGTAATGATGGGTTTCGGAAGAGAAGTATCTCAGAGCCATGTGTATATTATAAACCCCATGAAGGGAGGTTACTTATGATTGCAATCTACGTCGATGATATCTTGATTCTTGGACCAGATGATTCATGTGTGAAGGACGTGATGTCAAAACATGAAGGACTTGGGCACACCAGAGAAATTCCTAGGAATGAATTTGAAAATTGGTCACCACTCAATTAGTTTGACCACTCAATTAGTTTGACCACTCAATCAGTTTGGACCTTGAGGACTATATCTACAAGCTAAAAGCGTATGCTGGAAAAGGGGGAAAGCGGAATACTTATACACCAAGGAAGTATAAGGAGCGCATTCATGTGCTTACAGAAGAAGAACTGAAGGAGAATTGTGATGAATCGGAATACAGATCAATTGTCTAGGGATTCAAGTGAAGGTTCAATGGAGTCTACACGAGGTGTATTTCTTGTGCGTCTGGTATTGGTCGACGCTCTTGGCAAACCGGATCATCCAAGCTATGACCGGATAGTGAAATTAAGGAATTACAGATTACGAGACTGAGATCTTGTCAAATCCTTTTATGTCAGCTGGTACTCCATCCTTTTGACATCCCATAGTGCAGCAGAACGCTGGGAATGTAATCATGTAAATGTAGTTTAGTATAACCATTTTCCACATTGATGTTAATACCGAGGAATTTCTCAGTTTCTGCTAAGAGGCGGCGGAGGAACTCGCCTAGGGAGCGTGTTCACAAGCGTTTCCGGTCTTGTGGGGAGTGTACTCACAAACGGGGTCGATTTTGAAGGCAACGTCCCCACGGATGCATTAGACCTTGAAGAAAGTGACGCCGCAGATGCTTCACTCCGTGAGGGAGCCGCACCGTGTTCGACCAGAAAGCTTAGGCGGAGTTTCGAGCTCCAATAGGTTGAGCTCTAACAATGCTTCCAGACTAAACGACGAAGCCGAATTGGACAACGAGGCTCGGAGGAGCGTGCCGTGCTCGGCCCAATAACCATTGTAGAACTGAAGCTACAATCCATTGCCGATACTCAATGCTGAGTTAACTGCGCTTTACACAACCACTCTGAAGCTATATGGATTCAAGCTACTGCTAGTAGATCTGATGACCATCCATTCCTACTAACAATAAAGGTGTTCTTGACAACCGCAAGCAGGAAATGGGAAGGCCTATAAAAAGGACGGGAATGAAATGGATAAAGTCTGGGATCAAATCAATATATCCTATTCATTATGTATTGGATGGAATTCAAATACGAAAGATATAGCGCCATTCTGGTGTGTCTCTTGCGTTGTGCCAATTTCGGTGAGCAAGTGGCTGAAATCCGGAGACTATGATTCGAGTTGATTTGACATCATAAGATTCGGAAGACTTCCTTGGATCCGCTGTGATAGTGGAGCACCATCCCTCCACAATACACACACCCGGCCGGGGAAAAAAGGACAAATTATACAAATTCGGGAAATAAACGTCAATGAAATTTTTGAGAACCATATTGTTGAGCAATATAGAATATAGCTTCAAGGTATATATCAGTTTTAATATATTATGATCAACTAAGAAGCTTGTTTTACCCTTGTATTCCTAGACCTTGGGTCAAATGATGTATTAGAGACATTTCTTAGATAGCGTGATCGGACATTTGGAGGAAATTTTAGACGTGAAATTAAATCAAGTTGGCATTGGGGATGGAAATGGTATTTCTTTTTCCAATTTTCAAATCACCAGACGAAGTTGTAAAGATCCATCCGGGTACATTGCTATATGGTAAGCAGGTCTTGAATAGGAATTCTACCATACACTTCCTCTAGCTGTAGATTGATGACCCAAATATTTCGATAACCAGCCAAGGTGCTGGGCACGCGTTCAAGCATTCCAGCAGGATTCGACCGTGCATCTCATGGCAGCGTTCATATAAGGTGATCAGCATTGGGATGACGAGTCTCAGGAATCTGCATTGACATCACCAGAGAAACATCAAGGATTCTTGGGAGGTTGAAAAGAGAACATTGCCCGAATTCAATTCATAATCACAGACCAGCGCTCCTCGATTATTCTTTGACGCGTGGGGCCAGTCCTCCTGCACTGTATCTGAGGACTTCTTGTGCCATGAAATCAACAGAGGTCTGCCTGTTCTCGTCGGCCTTGATGTTTCTGTGGGGTCTTTATCTGATAATCTGAAGATGACTCTGGTGACTCGGACTGGTGACTCGGACTGGTGACTCTGACTGGTGACTCTGACTCTGGAGCGACATCCACTTAGTAGTTGAACTCGTGCGTGGAAGCCTTCTCCATGGACCGCGCCAAGCGCAACATCTTCTTGCGGGGATCCTCCCTCCGGCGATCGGCCTCCTGCGAGGTATTGGAGCGCCCCAAGCTCTTGGGCGTCTCGCGCAAGCCAAAGCTCTTGGCCAAATGCCCCAAGTGCAAGCGCTTCACGTTGAAATACATCTTCTCCGCAGACAAATGGGTGGCGTACGCGCGGATGTGCGAGATGAACGCATCCAGCGCCTTGGCCAACGCCACTGGATGCTCGAGAAGCCAGCGCTCCACGTCCAAGTGCCACGTGGTGGCATGCACGTCCCACTTGCCCGGCTTGGCGTGAGGATCCGGCCTCGTGGCCTTATGCTTCTTGCTGGCGGGCTCCTCCTGTGCAAAGCTCTGCTCAAGCACCTGCTCGTAGTCCAACACGCGTAAGCTGTCTGGCTTGGTGTGCACCGCTCGGAGTTTTCCCTCGACGTAGCCTTCTTCGGCCCCGGGCAAAAGATAGAGGTACGCCACGCCGCGGTTTCCCACGCGAGCAGACCGGCCTATGCGGTGCAAGTGGTCATCAAGCAGGAACGGAGGGTCGTACTCAATCACCTGCGCGATGTTGGGCAAGTCCAAGCCACGCGACGCCACGTCCGTGCACAAGAGCACCAAGTGCTTTCCCTGGAACTGGTTGCTGGCAAACTTCTGCATGGTGGACGTGCGCAACTGCTGGGTCAATGACCCGTGCAACCGGAACACGATGGTGTTCTGGTCGATCACGGGTGCTGTGGACACACAAGGCTGGGTATTGGACTCACTGACCTCCCTGAATGCGGGCGTAGTATTGGGGCGGGTTGCTCTTGGTTTGCCTTTGCCTGTTGAATTTTGCTTGGTCTTTGCCTTGGCCATGGGGCTTGCTGGATTGGTATTTTTTTGGTTCTCTTCTTCATCTTCTTCATCTTCTTCTTCTTCGTCGTCGTCATCTTCTTCTTCTTCTTCTTCGTCGTTGTCGTCATCCTCCTCTTCTTCGTCGTCATCCTCCTCTTCTTCGTCGTCATCCTCTTCTTCTTCCTCCCCCTCCTTCTCCTCTCCCCTCTCACCCACAACCTCTCCGCCCCGCGAAAACACCCTGTAATGGTAGTCGACGGAGTCGGAACAAGAAAAGAAAACCATGGTGCGCGACCCGCCGCCAGGCGTCTCCTTATTCACACCCTTGAGGTTCGCCGCCAAAGTCACCAAGCGCAACTTGGGAGGAATCACCATGACATTCTGCACCAACTGGTCGGGCGCCGTGGTGGGTGCATGCGCATTGGGCCCGTGCGGCAGGTCGTCCACGGCTATCATCGTGGGGTGGTCCAAGATGGTGCTGCCCATCTGCTTGACGTCGTCGGGCATGGTGGCCGAGCAGAGCACGTTGATGCGCTTCGCAGGCAACAGCGAGTACTTTGCGGCAGTGGCCGAAATGGCGTCGCGCCGTGCCAAGTGGCTGGTGATGTTGGAGATGGTCTCCTGGAACCCCAAGTCCACCAAGCGGTCGGCCTCGTCCATCACTAGCCAGCGTACCTGCGACACGTCCAAGGATTCGGTGTTTTCCAAGTGGTCGGCCAAGCGGCCCGGCGTGGCCACCAAGATATTGACGCCTTTGCGGATGCGGGCCTTTTCCGACTTCTTCTTCTCTCCGCCCACCACGATCCCCGGCACCAAGTTGTGGTGGCACCGAAGGATCTGCTCCAACACCTGGTAGATCTGCGCCGCCAACTCGCGCGTGGGCGTGAGGATGATGGCAAACAACCCGCTGGTGCGGTCGAGCGGCTCGCCCATGAGCCTGCTGATGATGGGCAAGCAGAACGCTAGCGTCTTGCCCGAGCCCGTCTGCGCCTTGACGAACAAGTCGTGGTCCGCCGCCAACATTTGGGGGCACACACACCGCTGCACCTTGGTGGGGGCCACGTACTTCATGGACGAGGCCAAGTGCTTGGCCAACCTGGCGTCCACGCCCATGTCCGCAAAGGTGCTCTTGTCGCTGAGAGGGGCGTTTGAAGGTTTGTGGGCTGCGGAGGGCCCGGCCGATTGAGCTAGAGAAGCCTGCGTGCGGTGGGTAAAGAGTGACGACACGTACGAGCTGTTGGCGCCGCCTTTCTCGCCTGCCGATTCGGGGAAAGCACGCTTGGTGCTGTGATTTGCATCCAGCCGGGGGGGTTGATTGTGGGTCTGATTTGGGGATTGTTTGGCCTCATTTTCAGCCCTCCTTCCCTGATTTGCAGCTCTTTTGTCATTTTCAGCCCTCCTTCCCTCATTTGCAGCCCTCCTTCCCTCATTTGCAGCCCTCCTTCCCTCATTTGCAGCCCTTTTGCCAAGACCTTGACTGTGCTTTTCATGGCTTCTGCTTGGCGTCTTTTGCGTCAGACTAAGGTCATCCATCATCTTCTGTGCCTGGGCCTGGAGCTTGTGTAAGCCGGGGTCAGTTTGGCTGGGCTGCACGCTGGGCCTGGGCTTGAGGATGGGCGAGAAATTGACGCCGCCGCTTTCCTTGAGTTTCTGGACGCGGCGCTCGCGCCACGGCGTTTTGGCCGCGGGCTTGGGCTTGGGCTTGAACGCCGGGTCGGGCGCCGCAAAGTTGAGGAGTAGGTCGTCGTCCATGATGTGTGGGGCAGAGAAAAGGCGCTGCGATGAGATGGCCAGTGCGCCCGGCCGTGCGCCAGGCCTGCGTTATGTGCAGTGCGTAGCTAACTGCCCTGACCAATGGTCCAAAAGACCACACTGGTGATCGTCACGCTGAATGGTCATGCTGAATCGTCATGCTGAATCGTCATGCTGAATCGTCACGCTGTCTTTATTACCACGCTTTTTCCGACCTGACAGTCTCAAACGGGAGGGTCTAAAGCCGGTCGAATCGCCCTCACTGGCGACGGCCTATCGACTGCCCTTGGTATCGACCGGCCATGGAAGTAAATGCAGTTTTCGAACAAATACTCCCTGTTCACAAGAATGCTGGGGCTGCCGGAATCCAGGATGATATGCAATTTCTAAGTGCATCTATGCCCATGAAAAGTTACTGACCACGTGAGGCTAAATCGACTGTTCTTGCGTGACTGGGTTATTTGATACGTCTCGCCACAAGTGACTAACGATCGAAGTGGCTGAGCAGACCAAATGCGGTCCGTGGGGCTGGTCAAAGGAGCCACTGGGTACGCTTCAAGGCACGGTGCACCACGGTGTCCCTGTAGCCAATGGAGCGTTCGGGGACAATGCGAGCCTGAAGCTCCAGAAACAAACCGCTTCAACTGCCTGGTTCTAAAGGTCTAGAAATGGCACCAGCACGCTTTAGATAATCAGCTAGAGCGATATTTGAAACTCAATATGCTGTTTATGAGTTTCTCGCCAAACTGCAGGGATTGGGGTCGACCCACCGGGCCCAATTGGCATACTTCCCAGATCAATGTCACCTGCTTCCCATGTATTGTTGCAGATTTGGACACTAGGCGGGAGACGGCCAAATAGGGCGTGAGTGGATGCGTTGTGGATCCTCGGGGCAGTGTGGAGGGCTGTTCCAGGTGATGATCATGCTCAAGCACCGTGTGCTCTAGGCCCACCTTTGAAACACTCCACATCTACGAGCTCCGTTTTCGTACTCGCAATAATGCCCCACTTTACAAGTGAGTATATCTATACTCTCAATGCTGACCCCAAAAAGACTCGAGTTTATTATGCTCACCAATGAAGTATACTCTATAGTCACCTTTTAGCTTAGCCTCAAAAGATATAGAAACGCTACCATTCGGCTAAGGGCTAATAACAGTTGTTGACGTGGACAGGTGAAGAAGTTTATGACTGAAAAGAAAAAAGCGTTACGGTGGACTCGAGTAGTTTAAGGACATACCCAAACACATAGTAAAATAGACAATCAACGACGGAAAAGCAAAGGTATGGTGGGTAGACAAATTTATGTTGTAGTAAAGTATAAGCGTCAAAAATATCATTGTATTTAGTAGTTGTTGTCAGGTTCTTGAGGGTGTAGGGTCTTAGTAAATTTGTTGATGATCCGTTACAAGCGGGATATCTGGTAATATAGAAAGGTCGGCCACGACTGGCCACCATATTGGAGCCGTTAGCGGGAGAGAAGGGCTTAATCGGGCTACTCGTGCCAAGTGGCCGACCGGGTAGGCCTCATTGAGATCTTATCGGTCTAGACCTTGGAGAGGGAAGCAGGGCGGTTCGGACCGAGCATAGAGGCAGCGTCGTACCGCGTCCAGCCGTGCATCGCACTTCAATAACATAGTTGTATAATAAGATAATACAAATGTGGCTGTTAGTAGTGTGATTCATCACTTGGATTTAGGAAGTGTATTAAGAATTCTTACCTTGCCATTTTCGTGGGTCTCGTTCTCAAAAGAACCATGAACACTATTTGCTCTCTTGCTATCGAACTATCCCTCTAATGCTACTGCCGTGATCAATTTAAATTTCTTCATTACGTATATATCTCTTTCAACAGTCTCCTCCTTCGCAATGAAGGATTAGGGAGAAGCCAAGAAATTCTAGGCATAACATAGTGGGATATGGTACACAAAAGTACATCTAAGATTACATGGAAAACTCTTATTGAATTACCCAATGATTTCAGATCGAGGAATGGCCTACCTGCTGAACCAAAAGGATCTGAGAACAGCACCAAGGATGAAGACGAAGACCATTGTGATAATCACGAATACAGGTCTGTCATAAAATTGCCCTGCGCAGCAAATACTGTCCGCTTTGATATAAGTTACATTGTGCTGAGTCTATCAAGACATCTCAATGGCTCAAGGATCAAGCATTTAAAGGCAGCAAGGAGGTTCTTCGTTATCTAAAATCAACCCCATCTTATGGACTCATTTTTGAGTCACAGTCTCGTGAATCCAACGGCATCCTATAGGTTTAACTCCTGAGGGACAGAGGACTGGTGAGAAGTCACTCCGCCCTCAAATTTGGTTCACCAAGGCTCACTGGCACGAGGTATTTTAAGACTCCAGGCAGAACTCAGCCAGTTCATCGAATAAGCATTCGAACATCAGTCAAAAAATAGGAGGCTTCTGGAGGCTTCTGGAGGCTTCTGATGCACCCGGCCCGACGAGGCTTCAAGAGCCGCTCCACCATCTGTCCTGCGGGACACGGCGGTACCAGAGCCGTCCACATTGAGTGCCGCATCTCGTTGGCTCGTTGGAACCGCTTTGACCACCAGGTGGCTTCTTCGGTCAGGTTCAATGAGGCCGTGGCAGCTTCCAAGAACGCACCCAATATCTGCCAATGCTCGGTAGCATACTGGCGCGTTAGGGAAGCCAAGCCATGGCCCCATTCACACCTTAAAGACCGGATCTGCGCCATTTTAATCCATAGTGACACTGGCTGACTTTAGAGAATCGGTTCCTTAATTCATCAGCGATGTTCAGAAGTCTTGGTACTCAAGCACTCCTGGCTCTCAGTATTGAGCTCATTTAGTGCTCCTTGTGGTATCGTCTAGCCTTCTGTTTAGAGTTCTCTTGTGCTTCACCCATTCAGTCTATGAACGGCTAGATTTGGATCAAAGCCAAGTGCCTCATTGTTCCCACATTGATTCTGTTACTTGGTCAAATGCTCTGATCTGTTACTTGGTCAGGAATTCATTTCTGGACATTCGGTCAGGGATTCCCTCAATGTTAGCATGCTGCTTATATGAAAAGGATTTTTATCTATACCGACAGCTCCATGCCAGCTCCATGCCAGCTCCCCAAGGCCCATGCGGTATCTGCATTCAGGTCGTTTGTTCTTTTTTGCATTTGTCCAAACTCGCCTTCCTACTTCCTGCTATACGCAGGCTCTTTTTGCCAAGATTTCCACGATGCACCCGTTCAGCCAGGGCTCTCCGTGGTAGGTGTGCCCGTGGGTGCAAAATCAGGTCACGTGCATCGCCGCCGCATTCCTCACACTGGACCGAGCGGAGCGGTCATCCCAAGCCTTCGGCTCGGAACAGCCACATTCTGATGGACACAAGAGCCTCCGTGCGTGTAGCAATACAGGATTGCACGGGCGGCCTCTCGATGCCAAGAATTGACAAATAGAGGACCGGTGGAACAATATCAAGCCGTTCGGTGGAACAATATCAAGCCGTTCGGTGGTGGAAATAGC
This sequence comes from Metschnikowia sp. UFMG-CM-y6306, assembly GCA_009756535.1. Classification (NCBI taxonomy): domain Eukaryota; kingdom Fungi; phylum Ascomycota; class Pichiomycetes; order Serinales; family Metschnikowiaceae; genus Metschnikowia; species Metschnikowia sp. UFMG-CM-y6306. The sequence continues at coordinate 118,100 of WFIW01000025.1, read as the reverse complement.
CGGTTTGAGGAAGGCCCGAGGCTGGGTCTGTGGCCGGACCCCGGTCGAAGCTATAAATACCGGGGCCCGCCCTTGGCGGAACGGCACCAAGATTGGAAAGAAGAATCCAGGACGAATATGAAGGCTTGGAACATGCACGGCAATCGACCTGCCAACCGCAATCAAATGAATTCCCCGAGCTGGGTGGTGGCCGCCACAGGCTCCGAGCTGGGCTCCTGCATGGACGACACGAGCGAGGTGGTGGCCGAGTCACCGGAGCTTCTCCAAGTCAACGCCTGCCACGTCTCCTCGTTGAATTTTTTAATGTGCCGAAGACACGAGCCTGCTCCTCCTATCAGCGGACCCTCAGTGTTGATCTGCAGGCTGGCTTTGGACGCCGTCTGGAGCACATGTACCGCCGCCAGCTTGGAGGCGTCGGGCTGCACGTGGTCCTGCTTCATCTGGGCCACGCGCGCCGTGTCCATATCATCAATGTACCTGAACAGCGCCCGTAGCTGCGCCGAGCTGTCAAGCGGCGTCAAGACGATCTTCTCCGTGCCGTCGCCGTCCACAACCGCCTTGCCTGCATACAACCCGCCCGCCGCCTCCGTCATGACTCCTTGGAGCAGCACGTTATCCACGCGCATGCCCAACTCCTCGGCACGGTTGTCGTCATAAAACTTGCTGGTGTCCATGGGGGTTTTCAACTCCACCACTCGGCTCTGGGGCTTCATCACCGCTCGCAACTGGCTCTCTGAAAAATTCTGGTTTCTGTTTTTCCCTGGGAACTGGAGGAGATGAATCAGCTGGCTCAACCGAGCTGGCAACGTCCCGTGCACTAACGGAATGCTTTTGATGATAGGGTCTTCTTGCTCCACTTCCTCCGTTCCCTCCATTTCCTCCGTTCCCTCCATTTCCTCCGTTCCCTCCATTTCCTCCGTTTCCTGCATTGCCTCTGTTCCCTCCGTTCCCTCTACCTGGCTCACCAGATCCGCCAAGCCGTCTATGCTGCCACGTCTAGGGATGGAATCCGAACCCTCCTCCTTGATGAGTCCGCTCACGGCGCTCTCGCCGCTGTAGCCGTCGATGCTCGTATTCTGGGTATCCTCAGGAACATCAGGGATTTCATCCTCTTCTTCAACAAAAAGATTCTTTTCCATAGTGGCTCAGCCTAGCGTGTCAGTATGCTTTAGTAGTGGGCTTGGGTGTCGAGCGATGACATGGGGATTTCGCGCCCGCACACCCGTGCACCGGCCCCGGCTGCAAAAAGTTGAAGGGTGTTTCACCGGAATTAGCCATGCGTGTTTATTGCTCTCTAAAGAGAGACCGGATTGTGCATAGGTTTTGGAAATTGGCCAATTAGGTGGCAGCTACTGGAGTTGTAGTGCTGGCTCGCCTGCCCCGGTGGCAAATTATTGCCACATCCCTGCGCATATATAAAGGGGCCGTGTTGCGCAACAAAAACCTTCAAGTGATTTTTCAATTTGCCACTCTCCAACAGTGGCTTTAAGAAACCCTGTGAGCTCATCAGGCCTGGTTTCCCGCCTCTAGCCCTTTCTGGGTGCGATGACAATCCACCTAATTTTCTGTTATCTTTTTCCATACTGTACTTACCTATCCCGATAAGGCCATGAGGTGTGGAATATGGACAGCATCTTGGCTTCAAGAAGCAACCATGATCATGAGTCTTTATGCAAGATAACAAGAGTGTTGGTATGAAAAATGAAAGTTTAGGCTGACAACGCGGGAGAGTGAGCCTCAGGAGTATTAGAAACCAAGTGTGATCCCAAACCTCCGAGATTAAAACAAATATCGAGTCGTACCAAGATCTCAGTCTTTTAAGGATTATCAGGTATGACCCAGAACTGGGATGGAGATGAATTTCATGTGTGACGGACTCCTGATTTTGTGCCGCTGTGATGATACTTCTTTACTTCCGGTTTTGCAGGCATTAAGAAATCTCTTACTCTTATTGACAGAGTTCAATACTTCCAGCGTATTACACTACGCGCTTGACTGCTTCAACGCAATTATGCCTAGATGAGAAAGACTCGTGTTGCACCGGCAGGCTTCTTACACCAAGTAGGTTGCATTCTCGAGATCCTAACGATTGTCCTGACAAAATGCAAGTCATTTTCATATTCTGGGCGTGCATGACTTACTAGAGTCTTCAGTGAGGATTTCCCATCAAACCTTAGCCTTCACAAAAGGGCAGTACCCAAACAAATGTTTTGTGTTTGTTTTTTTCACCTTTGGCTTCACTTAATGTCTTTGGTATGCAATTATACCTAACGTGTGCAATTTTCTTGGTTGGCACACCTCTAGTACTGTTTCCTGACTAAGGCACAGCCGTATTTCAATTGATCTATTGTTGTGCCTTTGCTCCAGCACCAAATTTTTTGAGGAAACGAAGAATTTATGTTGTCCTGGGTCCCCAAAATGACAATTATCGTCTTTGGCGCATCATTCATGTCTATCCAAAGTTCTAGAGGCCTAAATTGAAGCGCTTATTTTGATATCTCCTCTTACTGTCCTACACATTTCAAAAAACTGTGTTTATTGAGTGTTTAATAATTGTGATATCATCATCCTTGGGATGATGCCTCGAAAGTCTGGCACAGGCGACACAAGATTCTTCGCAAATCACCAGAATGGCTCACCGGGCCAAATCTTGACCCATTTCCAGGCCTCTCTCTTACCCAAAGAAGTCTCGGCCTCGGAATCAGTCTCAGAGTCAGCCTCAGAATCTCTCTTCCAGAATGGCTCACCAGGCCAAATCTTGACCCATTTCCAGGCCTCTCTCTTACCCAAAGAAGCTTCGGTCTCAGAATCAGTCTCAGAGTCAGCCTCAGAATCTCTCTTCCAGAATGGCTCACCGGGCCAGATTTTGACCCATTTCCAGGCCTCCCTCTTACCCAAAGCACCCTCGGACTTGGCTTGTTGCAAGATAGTGTTGTTCAAGAACAAGAACTGAGTGGTTTCATTCAGGTACCAGGCAATGACCTCGTCACTCAACTGGACCAGAGCCAAGATGGCTTCAGTTGGAACCACATCGTCATCTTTGGGGTCGGGACCCGTTGAGGCTGGTGCAGCAGAGACTAAGGCAGCCAAAGCAAGAAAAGCAGTAGAGAATTTCATTGGAGAAGTTGTTGAGGAGTAAAGAGGTGTTGATCTGGTTGATCTAATGATTTAGTGAGACGAGGATTCTGCCCCATCTTTATACTCATGGCATAACAGTGGCTTCACATCCGTCGGAAGGGGTCAGTTTCGTGAAGATGCTTTGAAAGCCTAAAAGGGGAAGCACCCAGATCCAAATGCACTTCATGCATGGTGAGATACATTAACTGGCCGTTTTGCTTCAGAGATGGGCCTTTGAAGTCCCGATCGGGACTGCGGCGCGCTGCACCCGAGGCTACTTTACCGTGCATGGAGAGATGCCAAACGCACCTCTGAGTGGGACTATACACAATATTATGTGATTTAAGGTTTACGAGCCGTTTATTGCGGCATTTATGGGCCTTAGTTTGCCATGATATTGTGCATCGTGCATGCGTCAGCATATTCTGGCATCTCAGGTGCAGACAACGTCCCTTGTGATTGGAGACTGGGAATCAAGGGCGGGGGAGAAGGGGGTCCAAAAAGTGGCAATATCCAATGACGTGCTAAATCTCATACTCCTGACCTTCTCGGAAGCAACTTGGATATTTTTTGCATTTTTCCGACGTAGAGCTGGCCTTTGTGGTGGCTCTACAGGCCAAAGTCCTAATTGTATCTCTTTTCTTTTTGCAGTTAATTATTGTTGTTTTGATTGCAACGGCCTGGAAAATTTGAATTCATCGGGCGAAATTAGCTCGAAAAAATTCCAATTCACTCTCGAAGGCATTCTGAGTTTCAATGTTGATTCTGTGGTGGTAAAAATTAAGATAGTTTTGAAATTTTAAAAGAGCTGTGATGAATTGTGGGCCTATATGATCCCAGTGGGCTTCTATTAGTTCAATACGTCTGACTCTTAAACCATACGTGAAAATTTTCCTACATTTTCCGATATAGTGTAACGGCTATCACGGTTCGCTTTCACCGAGCAAACCCGGGTTCGACTCCCGGTATCGGAGATTTTTTTACTGATTTTTAATCTAAACTACAGGTTGTCTTGATACCTTTCGGCGACCACCGCAATTTTCACAAAGAAACCTTCGCAAGTGGCTGACAACCGCCACCGAAATTGGCTATAGTAAAACGGAGAAGCGTAGATAGAAACGAAGAAACAGGTGTGTGGACCATGCACCTTCTACAACAACTGTCTAGAGTTACATTTTTAAGCGACCATGGCCCGTACGTTCTAGCTCGGACAAGGCACCCACCTTCTTTAAATACAGGGTATTGAAATAGACATGGATAGCTAGGATTAGCAAAGCGTCCATGAAGAAAATGGCGAACGCGCGCATTCAATTTAGTATCACAAGGCCCCACAGCTGGACAGCTCAACCAGTCAGTCATTGCCTCAACGAGGAATTTTCAAAAGTGCATCGGCTCAATAGCAGTGGCTTGCCAAGTCGTCAATGGACTTTACTTCTTTCTGCGGTCGGAGCTTTTGAATATTTTCTTCAGAAAGTGATTGTTGATCTTGAACTTCTCCTTGATCTCATCCAGAAACACGTCGGTGTAGATTTCTTCTTCGTTCAAGTGCACTGCTTCAGGATGTTTTCGTTCTTTGCGCACGACACGAGGCGCGGGCCGAGCCTGTGTTTTATTTTTGGACATGGACGCCACCTCAGCGTAGGTCAATTGTTTGAAGTCGATATCGACAAAGTCGGCGACAGCATCTTTCATGGAAACACGCAAGATTTGGTTATCGGAGGCCATCATGAAGGATTTAGGGATCTTGCCCTGGACGTCCTGACGGGGTGCCCTCTCCTTTGAACCCCAAGGAATTCTGAACTTGAACATAGGATTAGGTTTAGCGGGAACTGAAACAAAGAAGCTTTTTGGGAGGCTGCACGGACTGATGACGAAGAAGCAAGCGGAAAAAGAAGGGGTTGGAGATTCAAGGCGCAAAAGCCGGTGGTGAAATGACGAGCAAGAAAGTGGCTGCTAAAAACGGAATCGCGCGGAGGGTAAACAAAGCCAAAAACGTGTGGCAATATATGGCGCGTGGGCCGGAGTGGGTGCGCAGCGCTAAAACGAGGAGCCACGAGGAGCCACGAGGAGCCACGAGGAGCCACGAGGAGCCACGAGGACCCACGAGGACCCGCCAAGCCAAGCTTGATTAGGAGGACCCGCAGACCACGAGCTTGATTAGGAGGAATGGGCGAGTCAGGACCGCGGCGTTGCGGTGCACCGGTCTCGGTTTGTGGGCTGCTCTAGCTACTCTGGGAAGCTCTGGCGGGCGGCCGGCGCTGGGGTGTCTGGAGGTTGAGAAGGGACGTATCCACTCAAACTTGAGGATGTCTGAGGGCGGCACAGAAGTTTCAGTCTGATCCGTTTTGGAACAGAGACCTGCAATTATTGGGACAGAAAAACGGGTCAGGGTAATCTGGTTGGAGGAAGAAGTGGTGGACTGGCCGGTGCGAACCACCGTCATCACCGCGTGATGGTCAGCTGCGATAAGATAAGCACGTGCAGATAAGAGCGGCACTGCATTCAAGCCAACCAAATAATCAACACCACCGCGTTACCACCGTGACAATGGATCACTCACGTGTATCCTAGTTTAGGAAGTGCCCTCCGTGGTTCGCATACATTGGCATGCTGGGATCTCTAGTCTCAGAGTCCCCACTTATATCGACGGCTTGACTGAGCATCCTCCAAGTCAAATATTGGCACTGCTACAGAACTGGCACTGTGGAGAAGAAGGGCCGTGGAGTAAGCACAGAGAGGACTGATTCTGAACACACCAGCGCGGTCACAAGATGCATAGTGCATGGGCCCTAATAGCACTTAATGCAGACAACTTGACCTGCGAGAGGACTTGATGCCCACACACTTGCCTCTTGTTTACTGTGTTGCTGGCTTACAGCTACTTGTTTAACTACTGGTTTAACTACTTTAACTACTGGTTTAACTACTTTAACTACTGGTTTAACTACTTTAACTACTGGTTTAACTACTGGTTTAACTACTGGTTTAATAACTGGTTTAATAACTGGTAAATTACTGGTAAATTACTTAGTACTGCTTCTCTTTACTAAGCACTGCTGTACCAACTGTTGAGCATTACCTACACTCAGGTAACTGAAATAATTGTGATTCGGTGCTAATAGTTTCCTCATATAAACTATTCAGTTGTGGTCTCACTGGTCTCCTATTCTTCGGCTGAGTCCATCTGTTATAGAACCTCGACTATGTCGCTTGCTGACTTGATACCGTTGTGGCTAGGGCAGGGCCCCTGACTTGTTCTCCTGGGAACCCAGCATTGTCCGGCTATTATCACTGGATTCCCATCATTGGTTCATCTGTACACTGCTCAATTGAGCAGGATTTTAAAGACCACGGGTCCGATTCTGCGTGGTTATCCTGCATCCGAGGGGCTCGAAAACGCTCTCTTCCATCAAACAATAACTTACAGTTACTGTTTTCTGGCTCACTGGCTTGGCTTACTGGTTCACTGGCTTACTGTGCACCGTTCTAGTACCGTCCCGCTACCCAGTTTCTGATTCAAACTACTTCAGATTTCCCATCAGACATGACAACGTCTGCCTGGTACTACATCCTCTAATTTGGGCTAACCCCAGAAGGGCACGCCATGCGCGTCCCAAGATTCAGCCCCGAACTCTGGTGCCAGCACTGGCCAGGCTGAATCGCCATTTGTGTGGCGCTGATAACGCAATCCTAGCGAACCGGCCCGGGGAATGCACCAACCCTTCCAAGATCAGGGGGCAGGGGCGCGGCCGGGTCTTTATATCTCTCCCCTTTTTAGGGCCAATGCTCAAGTGCAGCATTGATGCGTCGCGCCGCCATCTGAAACGCCCCCTCCAGCTGCATGTGTGATATATAAAGAGACGAGCTGCCGCACTTTCAAGAGCACCAATATTTGCAGTGCGGATCGCCCCTCCGGGGCCACAGGCAACCGAACCTCAACTGCTGCAAGTTGCAAGAACCCACCGAATGGCATTGCAAGGATGTTTGGTGGGCCCTTGTGTTTTTGGACTCCCTAGGACAACCCCGTATGATGAAAGGCATAAAAATACAGTTAGCAAAATTATTTTGAAAGGGCTTAAAAATTTAAATTCATGCTTAAATTCAGGTAAAGCTATTTAATAGGTATAATTTTATGTACTAAAGTTTATTTAATTTTTCATTTAAAATTATGCTAATTTTGTTAGATCCATCATGGGTAACGCTACCCATGGACACACCATTAACCTGCGACTTGCGGTTACAGGGGGAAACCGTCGAACCCCACCTGGAGAAAGACGGACCAAATCCTTGGACCTCCTATCTCCGAGGCTCTAGACGAAACCAGCGCCGTGGTTTCACCCAAATGCAACGTCGTGGTTTTACCCAAATGCAACGTCGTGGTTATACTCAGATGCAGGACAAACGCCGCCTCAGGCGCCACTTGACCTACGGATAAGCCAGAGCGCCCCCGTCATGTCCCAACACCCCACTGCCAAGGATGGCGCCATCGTGCCCCCACGCCGACTGAAAGTGGTGCAATCCCCCGCCTCGCCAGATGCCCGACGCCCCATGCGGCCCAGACCAGTTTTTATATATACAAGTTTGGATGATCCCCTTGGTTAGGGTTCATCAACAAATACACCTTCTCTCAAGTACTTGACGTTCAAACAACTACAAAAGAACCTCACAAATTGGTTGTTATTAATTGCATTTTATGTACGGTACGATATTTGGGATCACATAAGTTCAAGTAATTTTGATGTAATAAATTAGCATGCAAATTAACCGGGGAATTATTGTGCAAATTTGTTGTTATTAATTGCATTTTGTTTCTGTCCGGATAATTGATCACAAGAGTTTATGATGTTTCATGTATCTGATTATAAGGCCATACAAATGGTGAAATAGGCAAATGTAAATTTACGATAATTCATATTTATAATTAAAAGACAATTTAAATGAAGCTAAACATAAACATAGCTTCATTTAGACCTTGGTCGATCCCTGGTCGATCCCTGGTTGATTGTGGGGATGTCTGCGGTGCACGATAATCTGCGCGCTCAACATTAGGCCATGGCGAACCCGGTTCTGACCGAGCGCCTCATTTGCACCCAGCGACACATCCAACAGCACTGGATTTATACAACGTGAGATCCCGGAAATGTCTAGATGATACAGAAGGCCTATAGATGTATGATGATAGGCCATGGTTAGTACTTAGGACAATGTTGATCGGGTAGATATAGACAGATAAGAATAGGTGTAGATAGAATAGGTGTAGATAGAGTAGGTGTAGATAGAGTAGGTGTAGATAGAATAGGTGAATATAGAATAGGTGAATATAGAATGGGTGTAGATTTAGATATGGCTCCATGACAAAGTGTGTAATAGAACATCCCATTGCTTTGACGGGTCATTATGACCCGCGAGTGATGATGAATGCCAGAGACCATTTCAGCACTATCTGAATTCTCGTTATGGAGCATGGTTCTTAATCAATTCATCGTCTCTTCCTGAAAGACGCCATTCACACCTCTTCCTCTTCCTCTACCTCTTCTCTTTCTCTGCCTCTTCTCTTTCTCTTTCTCTTTCTCTTTCTCTTTCTCTTTCTCTTTCTCTTTCTCTTTCTCTTTCTCTTTCTCTTTCTCTTTCTCTTTCTCTTTCTCTTTCTCTTTCTATTTCTCTCCTCTTTCTCTTCCTCTCCTCTATCTCTTCTTCTCCTCTTTCTTTCTCTTTCTTTCTCTTTCTCTCTCTTTCTCTCTTCAATCACGATGCTGGGTAAAATCAAAAAGCAGAACATACTGCCATGCTTGATGAAACCGTCAAGATTCCAGCTTCCAATTGTCACACGATACACTCAATCAATGTATTTGGGAAATCGCCGAATCCTTGTTAAGTTAACAATCTAGCTGTTTTGGCAAGATATGTCTGCGTTGCACCCCATCCTGTACCTGGCATACGGCTTATTCCACTGCCGCCAAATATGAGTGAGAAGAGAACTTGCAGCTTAAGACCTCTCGTTCCCCAATCGGTCCCAGAAGTAGTTGCTGATGAAATAATCCGAATACCTGGCACACTCTCCAATAGACGGGCGGCTTCTGTGGAACGGTCAAACATCACCGCGTTATGCTTAGGATCTTTGGGGTCGACGCCTATGGCCATATTGCAGAAGCTGATTTTCATGGGCGTATTGTTGGGGTTCTTTGCAACATTGACTGTCGATGCCTGCTTCTTCTGACGCTCGAATTCTGCTTCTGACACTCCAACTGATTTTTTCCATGCTTTTTGACTGATGGAGCTCTCGAGCTTCGTGTGCTGCTTCCGAGCCACCTCTTAGGGTCAATTTCGACGGATCCGGCTTTTCCTCTTCCTTCCTCTTTAACCCGAGGTGCACCCTCACATCACATGAACAAGGATTCGAAAGCTAATTGGCACTCGGAGCCACCCGAAATGAGTGGAGTGAGGTTATCTGCGGAGGCGAGTGGGCAGGCCGTTCGAATCTTAGTATCGTAGAGATGTAGATAGCATCAGAGCTTTTTGACTCATAGCAGATCTGTATACTGTAACTCTGTATACTGTATCGGTTATCTCTGTTGCGCGGGAAATTGCTGCACCATCATCATCACTCGACGGCACATGCCGACATTGACAGTGAGTCCTATTTAGCACACTATCGACGTGCACAACTTCCAATGGAGCAAGACTGCTCTGACGAGGACAAAACTGCAGCGTGTACATGACATTGCTTCCATTTTCTCGTGCAGTCTGTTCTTGACGTGGCAAACAATCACCACGTGCGTCACCACGAGCCGTCACCACGAGCCGCCACCACGAGCCGCCACCACGAGCCGCCACCACGAGCCGTCACAACCAGCCACTGGTGTCAATCACGCGGATGATGGAATGCTGTTAAGGAAAGAACGAAGCAGTTGGTCACATTTTAGATGTTGCATTGCTGATAGAGGAATGCAAGCGGGTATTGAAGCATTGGCAATAGAGGATACCATTGAGCCATGTGATGCCACAATCTGCGGCAAAGAACAAAGCCTTGGCAAGGCCCTTGTTCATTTATTAAAAATGAGAGCGAGGAGCTGCAGGACTGTTTCAATATGGTACTGGTAAATCAGAGACCTGAGTCACGAATTTGGCGGGATTTTCATATTCATTCAGTCACAATCAGTCCGTCATTCAGTCAGTCCGTCATTCAGTCCACCGTTTAGTCAGCCATTTAGTCAGCCATTTAGTCAGCCATTTAGTCAGTCAGCTTCCACCCAATCGGGCATGTGGACAGGGCATACATTAGCGGAAAATGGTTGTCTGGCTCTTCTAATCAGTGTACGCATTTTTGGTGTAAGGGATGCGCGCCTCGAAGGCACAGGTGGGACAAGACGTGGGAGGCCGGCCACGCGCTCGCGCACTGGTTGCGCATTCCCGCGCGACCACTCCAAACTACTCCAAACAACAATGGATCGGTGGGAAGAGGTATGTCGAGCGGTGGAGGAGCCTGCCATCAGAATCGCCACGGTGGCTGCACTTTCGGGGCCCGGTGCACTCTATGCCGTCTTGGCGTCACGTGTGCGCCGTTCTAGGCCTCCGTGGGGTCTGGTTTGTCGCCGTTGCTTTGTGCCCGATGATGACTACTGCTGATGTGTTGCTTTGTGCTGGTGATTACTATGCTGATGTGTTGCTTTGTGCTGGTGATTACTACTGCTGATTGTGTTGATTGTGTTGCAGTGGTGACTGTGTTGACTGATTGCCCAAGCGTTCATTCTCTCACTACCACTTGTGGTGAGGAATGTTCTATCTCTGTCAATGTTTAGTCAGTCCTGCCAAGCTTTATGCCAATATGAATGATCAAATACCAAGCTTCAATCAACGGTTGTTACTCATCGATCAGTTCCCAGCTTGTCACTGGCGTTATCCCCATGTGTTTCAAGTGGCTCGTGGCTTTAATCGGCTCGTGGCTTTAATCGGCTCGTGGCTTCAATTGGCTCATGGCTTTAATTGACTCATGGCTTTAATCGGCCCATGGCTTCAATCGGCTCATGTCTTCATTGATGGCTTCATGATGGCTTCATTGACCCCCTGAATCTTGTCATCTCTTACTAACTATAGGTGTCTCGAATCCCAGCTACGGCCAGGTCGGAGCCTTCTCCTGGTAAAGGAAAAGATCTACCCCACATCACGGCACTCCAATTCGATACCAGCTCCAACCTCATTTGGTGTGGGGACTCCAATGGCATGACCACGTCGCTTACTCCGCAAGATTCGGTGCTTTCCCCGGCCTCAAGCCATTTGCCCTTGTACCGCTACACCAAGTTTCGATCCCTGGGGGTCGCGAGCCCAGTCATTCAAATCTTGAACCACCTGAGAGGCATCTTGTCGCTTCTGAACTCCTCCATCAATTTCAACTGCCGCCGTGGTTTGCTCAACATGTCCTTGAATGAGCTGCTGCTTCCGGACGATATCATTGCCGGCAACTTCACCTGCATGACCTTACCCTATGCCTCTTCCAACGATTTGATAGTGGGCGGCACCCATTCGCTTTCTAAGGTGGACTTGAACAAACCCTCGAAGGTGATGAATTTCAACCATCAAGGCGACCTTTCCTTCATCAACTACACCTCGAAGCTCGTGACTTTGGGCAAGTATAAGGGCTCGTTGGACATCTTCGACCCGCTTTCCAACCTGACTGTCAAGTCCTTTGCTGGCCATAATGGGCTTCTCTCCGATTTGGACGTCCGAGGCAATTATGTGGCCACGTGTGGCTATTCGATGCGGTCCAAGAGACCGAACGCCTCTCTCAATTCCACCGCAAATTCCTTGGAGTACTTGCTGGACCCGCTCGTCAACATCTATGACTTGCGCATGATGCGGGCATTGCCCCCGGTTCCATTCTCGGCTGGCGCCAGTTTCGCCAAGTTCCACCCTAAACTACCGAATATTATCGTGGTCGCCTCCACTGGGGGCCAATTGCAGTTTGTCGACATGTTCGACCAGCTGGAGTCGCATATCTACCAGGCTGACTTGTCGCCTTCGTTGCCCTCAAGCTCTATGTCCACTCCTACCAACAACTACCTTTTCAACTTGGACATGAGCGAAAACGGCGAGTTCTTATGTTTCAGCGACGGGTATAAAAACTTACATCTCTGGTCTATGGACAAGTTTTCTCCAAGTAACAACTTTGTGAATTTCCCCGCTACTTTGGAGCAGCCGGATATCTCAGAAGCGTCGATGGTCTCAGATGCCCGGGGGTTCGACCACGACATGCCCCTCAATGCAGTGGGCATGCCCTACTACAAGGAGTATTTGTGCTCCAATCTCCCCAGCGATATGATCTTCATCAAGGAAACCGCCAGAGTGCCCCCTGTTTTGAGCTCTAACTTTCCTCCAAAGAACGGAGTCGACAAGAAAGTGGCACTGAAGCTGCTTCTCTCTTACGACAAGACCCGGTATGGCGATCGATATGTGGTCGAAGAGTTTGAGAGTTTGAGGGTTGACACTCACCAGAAAAAAGGCCGAAACAAAACCTCCACGGCAAAAACCCTAATACCCAAGTTTTTGAGCGAACGAAGTGCTTCATTCCCCGTTCCTTCCAATGCAAACATTGATTCTCCCTCCATGCCCAGCCTTTCGGCCTTTAACGACTCTAATGATTATAATGACAATGCCGCTGATAGAAATTCTGCATATCCTCATGAAGAGCTGGTGTTTCAAAGCAAATCCACCAATGGCCATAAACCGCCCACGTGCTACACCAAGCTCGAAATTCACTACTCCAAGTTTGGGGTGGACGACTTTGATTTCGACTACTACAATCGTCTGAGCGGCCTTTTCGCGGGTTTAGAGAACCACCTGGATAACTCTTATGCAAACTCGCTCTTGCAGCTTTATCGGTTCATTCCAATATTCTACAACACCACCACCAAAAGCTTATTGAACGAGTATCTTCCCAATGACAAAACCACAATTCAGATGCGCCAAAATCCCCAGGGCTCGTCGGTGTTAAATGAATTGGCATACCTCTTTGATATGATGCACAATGCAGGAGAGAGAAACGTCAACATATGCAACTTTTCGCTTATCTTGTGTGAAAACCAAACAGCAAAGGCACACGGTCTTCTAAATAAGGACGACGGGAAGTCGCTCGATGCAGCAGATCTCCAGAATCTAATCGTCACCTTCAACAAGTTTCTTGTGGAGTCAGTGATTAATGACTACATCAGCCAATTCGGGATCAATATCCAGGACATTACCGCCACCCACTACGGGCTTGAATTTTACAATTTGCAAAACGGGTCGTTGACCGAGAAGCAGTGGAGCAACCAGGCAACTGTGGATCTAGTCACGCCTCCGCAAAGTGTGGGGCCCAAGATGAACTATTCCAAGACAGGTCAATACCACACGCAACTCGCCAGGAAAAACCATACGATTCTCACATATTTGGAGCATTCTTTGAATCAGCAAAAGGTGATTCCGCCGTCCAAGCCAACGTCGGTGGAAATTGAGGTGAAGCAGAGCCTTGTGCAAATTGGCCCTGTTCTCCTGATCAACTGCCCCTTATCGGAAGCTGAATTCGAATTGATAAGGAACTACAAGAAGTGGCTTCTTCCGGAATTCTACGCTCTATTCAGCAACCACGCCAAGAAAGTCATTTTCAAGCCGGTGGTTACCCAGTTCAATCAAAGGGCCGAGAAGTACGAGCTTCAAGGTTACGTTTGTGAAGTGAGCCACGGGCCCCGCTCGGCAAAGGGTCAACACAACTTGGTGAGCTATGTGAGGGTCAAGTCGCCCGCCTCGGGAAAATACCAATGGATGTTATTCAACGATTTCCTCGTGATGCCTGTGACCCCCGAGGACGTGTTTGATCTCTCTCCCCCATGGAAAAAACCGGTGGTGATCGTCTATAGCAACGTTGAGGACCCGAGAAACCAAGAGTTCACATACTTCCACCACGAGACATTCCGGACTTTCAAGCGTCTCGATGATAGCATCCTTTTCAAGGACCATTTCGCCTATGGCATCAGGAACGGGTACAAGAGAGAGTACGAGCTTTTGACGCGTGACGAAGCCCCCGAACCTGGGTCGCTTGTGGCCATTGATGCTGAATTTGTGTCTCTCCGGCCAGAGGTTGCCGAGGTCAGCTACACCGGAATGAGGAATCTACAAAGACCCACGCTCCTTTCATTGGCCCGGATCTCGGCCATTCGAGGCAACCCGGGCCCCAAGCATTGCGTGCCCTTTATCGACGACTACATTCTCCACTGCAAACCGATCTACGACTACTTGACGACATTTTCGGGAATTGAGCCGGGCGACTTGGACCCTGAAACTTCCACGAAAACCCTCGTGACGTTGCAGACGGCTTATCGGCGGCTTTGGCTTTTATTGAACATGGGATGTGTATTTGTTGGCCACGGGCTTAAGAGCGATTTCCGCTGCATCAATCTCCAGGTTCCCCGGGCGCAAATCAGAGACACGATTGAGTTTTACTACTTGCCTGACTTTAAACGGAAACTCAGCTTGAAGTTCTTGGCCTACGTTGTGTTGAAGGAGGCAGTGCAAACGCGCAACCACGACTCGATTGAGGATGCCACGACGGCTCTACTATTGTACGAGAAGTACATGGAGCTCAAAGCCGCGGGCGAGTTTGAGGGCGCCTTGAAGAGGATCTACAGCGAGGGACAACTGTTGAGGTTCAGGGTACCGGAGTGAAGCAGATATGGAGGTGCCAATGCAGAACCAATGAACCAATGCAGAACCAATGAACCAATGCAGAACCAATGAACCAATGCAGAACCAATGAACCAATGAACCAATGAACCAATGAACCAATGAACCAATGCACTACCAATGCACATACAACACACACATCGACACTGAGGCAATGGGTGCTGGAAGCGGCTAGGGAACCAACTCCAAAAAGCCTCGCACGTGTGCAATTCACTCGCCACGCCCTCTGGCCATGTGAAACGCCCTCACTTGTCATGGAATCCATGATTGCGATTGGTGCATACCTGATGATGGCGTAAACACTCAAGTTGAGCCTTGAAGATAGTCGTGTTATTGAAAGAGTGTGGCCCAGACGATGTCCTTGGCTTTGGCATTTGACAAAAAGTGTCCATTGGGCAGCTGACATTGGATGCAAAGGACTGCTGCATATACATGAAGTCGTCTTTGCATGACTTTGGAGGATCAAGACACCTTTCCACCCACTCAAATTCGCTTGCTTGGGCTTGTGGTATTTCAGAGGTTGGGTGTTGGCCATCTGAATGCTAGACATTTGGGTGCTGGACATGCTGGCGATGCATTGGCCAAAAAGGCGCTCGCATCTACCCAACTGACCAGTCTTTTCGCAGAGTCCCAGGGAAGACGCTTGAGCCGTTCTAGGGCCGACCAATCCAGACTCAAACTCAATTAGGCATTGTCAAACATGGCCCCATCAAGGAATACTCAAATATGCCCAGTCCACACCATCTTTCACTGGGCTTCTTCAAGTCATGAAAAGTAAAGAGCACGTTTAGCATACGTACCAGCATCACGTGCAGCGCCCCTTGTAGGCTTCTGGGAGACACCACATCTCACAAGAAACAGAATCAAGTCTTGCATCATGTATAATGAGCTCCAGGCATCATCACTCCATTGGAGTATGCCGGGTTGAATGCTCAGAAGTGAAGATTCCCAGGCAGGTTTGATTCATGTGGACTGCTTTTCCACTTTACACATCCAGGTTCACCGGGTGAGAAGAGGGCCCCTCTAAGCCATGCTGGTGTGATAATATGCCATCCTTTCTTTGAAACAAATTTTGTTCGGCATAGTTTTGGAGGTACGGGGATCTCTTATGCCCAGGAATATCATCGAATTAAATAAGATGGCAGGGCCCCGAAGCGATACCAGAACACAGGTTTGCGCTGGCTTCTTGTTGAGCTATGCAGTGGGCTGCAATTGGCCAATGTTTTGGTCCAAGCTTTCATTGGACAGAGTGCGTTTGTGGTTCATGGAACATAGATGGCCTCTTCTAGGGCTGTTCGAGGCACAGATGATCACGTTAGCTGTGGGAATTATTTGAGAAGGGGAAAATATTAGACATCATTGGAACGGCGAAAAGCATCTCTCGAGATGAAAACTGTCTCCAGATAAATTTTCTTGAGCATCGCCTAGATTAATGTAATCGAAACGACTCAATGACTGACCTCGAGTGTGAAATCCCCACTGAATCTGGATCACTGATTGTTGAAGGGACAAGCGCAGTGGATGAGACCGTACATCCCTAAGATTGCAGGCCTTTGAGAGCACACATCATGCCGAGATCCCTTGGAACTTAAACGTTCACTTTGCTGGCTAAGCCATTCTCAATACAGTGACAGGTCATCCGCGGGAACCTTCATCAACGAAATGGAACATATTGAGGATTGAGCATTACCCCATTTCGAAAGTGTTCTCATATTGAAGGATGTGCTCGATCATCCTAGAGGGTGTTTGAGATTCAAAAGAAACTTCGGGTAAAAACGGTCCTTAACATCGAAAGAAGAACAAGAGTAAGAATACTTCATGAATGCTTCATTGCATGCTAATTGCTCAAATAAGAATGGGCTCGGATGCTTTCCCAGTTGACCATGAGGATGGTAGCAATGTCAACAGCATGGTTCATTGTCTGTAGCAAAACTATTGGTTTCTCTTAGACACCGAGGATTCCTTGTTAGATTCTCGGTGACTTTCCTGATTCGCAGCATAGGCAATATTCAGCCCTGCCCATGTTTCATGATTCAATGCCCTTTAAATCGATACAATCAGGGATTTATGCCAAGTGGAGAATACTCATGGTAAATGACTTGGTATGACAAATGTCGTGGCTTGAAATATGACTTGGCATGGCTAAAGTTTTGGCATGGCAAGTGACTTATTTACACACCTTGTGGAAATGAATTGATATGGTTAATTGATATATTCATTGCTTGGTACGGTGAATGACTTGGTATATGACTGTTTTATGACTTGGTTTATGACTTGGTTTATGACTTGGTTTATGACTTGGTTTATGACTTGGTTGGTTTATGACTTGGTTTATGACTAGGGATATGACTTGGTTTATGACTAGGGATATGACTTGGTTATGACTTGGTTATGACTTGGTTATGACTTGGTTATGACTTGGTTATGACTTGGTAAATGACTTGGTTATGACTTGGTTATGACTTGGTTATGACTTGGTAAATGACTTGGTAAATTGTATATGGCTTGGCAATGACTTGACAAAAGTCTTATAGTAAACAACCTGCTATGGCTCGTGAATAGCAGTGCATGATAATAGTAGTGTTCTAATAGCCGTAGATTCTCTGCAACAGTTCCCTGGCTTTCATTATCTTCGCAGTAACCTCCGGGGGGAGCCCTACTTATATACTTGAGACAGCCGCGGGGGCTGCAAATGAGAATCTTCTAGAATGCAGCCGCTATAGTCTACCGCCTGGTTTCGAAAGGGGCGCTAATTTTAAAACGACCCAACTGGTCTCGGAAGCTATTGCACTCCTCCTGCCAAGGCTCAGAGGAGGCCCGTGTCCTTGGTGGTCGTGCGCGGCCCAATAGTGACGGTTGGCCTGATGATTCACTTGATGCAATAGTATCGTTTTTGAGAGATGAGTTTCT
The DNA here is from genome assembly GCA_009756535.1 of Metschnikowia sp. UFMG-CM-y6306. NCBI lineage: Eukaryota > Fungi > Ascomycota > Pichiomycetes > Serinales > Metschnikowiaceae > Metschnikowia > Metschnikowia sp. UFMG-CM-y6306. The sequence goes on along the minus strand of WFIW01000025.1, from coordinate 100,361 downwards.
CAGTTGCAGCCATCGAAAACCCGGTCTTGGCGGATGCATCTTTAATATTGGGCAAAAGCTTCGCTAGGGTTTTGCAGCTACTGGGGTACACCTGTACATCTCAGCATAGGCTGGCGGCGCTCGCAAGCACCGCAGATCATAACGAACAGCTAACAACCACGCCCCCAACACGCATGGACCATGGCACACCACAAGAGCCGCCAAACTGAGGCCCTGGGCTTGTATGCAAGTGCATCCGAACAGGCCATTGACGCATATGCTACAGGGGGGTCCGATAAGGAGCCAACTAGGAAGCCTGAAAAGGAGCCACCGAGAGAGTCTCCAGAAAGTCCAGAGTCTCCAGGAGAGTCAGCGAGAGTGTCTGAAGTGGAGCAAGATCCTGGACCAAATCCCAAATCTGCCAGTGATCCAAATTATGAATCCGACCACGTATCAAATCCTGTTTCTGTCCCTACAACGAGCCCTGAATCTGCTGAGTCAAAGTCCGAATCTGCGGGATCAAATCCTGAATCTGCTGAATCAAATCCTGAATCTGCTGAATCAAATCCTGAATCTCCTGAATCTGCAGCTGAATCAACATCCGGAGCAACACCCAACAATTCCGCCAAGCATTCTCCTGCTAAGGGCAATCACGACAATCACAACCCACACCTTATAGACTCGCAGGAGACACCACCAACTCACATGGAGGGTGCACAGCACAAGGTTCGAGGCCACGAAACCCAGAAGCACTCGGATAGCCGTGGAGCCTCAATCGGCACCGAGCCCTCTGGAGCTAGGGATGTTTCGGAAAGCAGCAATCTCATAGAAAGCGGAGACCATTCGGAATCTACCCAAGAGAATCAAGCAGATGATGCGTTGCTTCGAACACCCAGCAAAGCCAGCATGGCCAAGAAAGCGCACCCCAAAAAGCATCACGGACGCTTGCAGTCACATGCCAAGGTCCCCGCTCGAACGCCAGGCACTGCGTCCAAACCAAACCTCAATCGGTCTAAGTCCACCGATGCCATATCAAGGAACTCCCGGCCGTCCATCAGGCGAAACAACCGGTCACACACCAAACTCACCTCTTTTCACCCGCTCACAACTACTATTCTGAACACCTCCACTGGCAGGGCCGTGGTTGGCGTGGCTGGTCTACAGCCCCTTACGAAAACAACTCTGAGAGACAGTACGGGAGCACAAAAGGCTTCGCTGACAAACTTAGCGAAATCAGACCTGAACCAGCTGATCAAGTCGAACAAATCCACTTCTTCTTTAAAGGGCCACAGCAGGTCCAGTGGCTCGTTGAAGGGCTTAAGCTCGCAGCCGCTGGCTGGACTCAAATCCAGCGCCAAGCGAGGCAAGGCCATTTTGCGCTTGAACGAGGACCCGGCGCACGATGAATTCGAGGATTACAGTGAGCACTCAGGGGAGGAGCTGCATCGGGGAGAGAGTCTACGAGGGGACGAGTCTAGGAGCGAGGAAAATATGGGTAGCGGAGCCGGAACCGAAATGCATATTCCTACCGAGCACACGTCAACTGGAAGCGATCATTGCAATCATGCTAATAGTGGTTCTGGATCTAATACCGGTATTGCATCTGATATCGGTATTGCATCTGATATCGGCAAGAGATCCAATACAGGAAATGGATCTGATAGTCCAAACAGGGGTCGCAAAGATAGCCTTGGTACTCCAAGTGGGCAAGAGTGCTTGGAAAGTGCTGAAGGAGATGACGGATTTTTACATGAAAAGACAGCAAGAGAATTCAAAGATGAAAACAAGCATACCAAGGCGCAATCTAAAGAGTCCGGCTATGGCATGTTGGTCAGCAGAAACGAATCTGGAGAGCTGCTCAAAAACATGTATGGAGGGTCCTTCTTGCTCTCGCAGTCCACAGGAATGACCCGCAAGCTCGACGGGCAAAACCACATGGGCAAGTCCCATGTCGACCATGATGGCATCGTGTACAAGCCAAATGAGACCATGAGGCCTGACTCTGGTCCCAAAGTCACGCGTGCAAACGCCACCCAGGGCTCATATCAGCCGGACCAGAGCATCTTTAGCAACTTGCAGCGCAACGACTCAAAGTACCTTCTGACGCTCAAAAAGCAGGGCCCTTTGCAGAGGAACTCGACGGGGCCCGCTCAGCATGCGGTGCAGCGTCCGTTGGCGGGACAGGCGGGACCAAACGGCCTACGGGCTCAAAACTCGGGCCAAAACTTCCTGAGTTACCTTACAAGCAACCAAAACGGCAACCAGGGCCAGAAGCTTGAGACTCGGACCCAGCAGCGGCTTTGGCTCCAGCGAGAAAACTCGTTGATGGACCTTTCTGCGCATTTGGACAGCGGCGCCATCGGCAACTTTTCCAACTTGTCCATGAACAAACTCATGTTTGCACACAATTACAACGGCAGCAGCACCAATGTTAGAGAAGCCGCGTGGACGCCACACACCACCCAGGAACGGATGTCGGGAGCGTCAGTCTCCACGTCGAATGCCTCGGGAGCCTCGAGCGTGGGCGGGGCGACCGCGGCAGGAAACGGAGGCACGGGCTCGCCTACGGGCCCCCATGGGTCGGAGCTGTCAGTGAGTATCAATAACATGCTCCAGAACCAAAACGGGTATCTCAGCTCGATCCAGTTGCGAACGGAGTTCGAGCGGTTGAATCGGGAATACGTCAATGTGCGGAGGCACCTGAATCCAGTGGCAGAGATGCTCAGCCGCATGCAGAGGCTTGATGTGACGGTGCCAAAGAAGAAGAGCTCGGGAGCTAAAAACGCATACGGCGGAGTCAACAATGCCAATTCCTACAAGGAGTTTGCGCCCAACTGGGCAAAACGAGCCGAGGATATCGGGTCCAAGGTGAACCGGCTTTGGCAGGACGCCTTGCTCCTGAGTACCTCTTCTGTGCCGATGAGAGCTCAAAAAAACGACTAGAGACTTTTGATATCGCGGTCGCGGAAAAGGTATGAAGGACTGTTCTTGACGGCTACTGACTTACGAAACAGGATACTTTGCGTTGGCAAATTCAAACCTTGATGAACATGACTCGATTGGTTTTGAGGATATATTTGAAGAATCGACTAATTGGCAAGGCCGGAAGTCGGATAGAGCCAATGCTGGGCCGGGGCTTTTGCTGGATTCTGCGAAGGGGTTCTGCGGGAGTTGACAAGTTGAGATGTTCTTCTTGTCTCGTGAACTTGTTTCGCCGGGCAAAATAAGCCATGGACGAGTTCCCGACCAAAGGCAACCCTCGGAGATCATCTTGGTCTTTGGAATACGGCGTCACAAGGAATAAGATGCTCGACCAGAAAGAATGGCAAGATATGTGGAATACTGGAGCATGACTTGGACATTTGTCCATCTATTTCGCCGCGTGAGGCCCCACACATAGTCCCATGAACGAGAAGGGGAGGCACAAATGTGGTCCTTGAAGCGAGAGTGGTGTGGGAACTTTCCTGATGTGACTGCTTCGCATGTGCCAAGCCAAGTGAATGACAGGTTTATCGAGTTCCAGCGACGACCATCCGTGGGCCTGTAATATCAGGACAATTCATAGACAAGCGAGAGTTCTGTTCTCTCTTCTCCTCTCTCCTCCTCTCTTTTCCTCTCCTCCTCTCTTTTCCTCTCCTCCTCTCTTTTCCTCTCCTCCTCTCTCCTCCTCTCTTTTCCTCTCCTCCTCTCTTTTCCTCTCCTCCTCTCTCCTCTCCAATTCCAATCTCATTCTCGCCTCAACCTAACCTTGTCTCTGCTTGTGCTTGCCATTCGACTTGCAATACACATAGACCTTGCCCTTTCTACGCACCATGTAGCAGTCAGCACAGAACTTCTTGACGGAGGTTCTGACCTTGAACAGTCTGAAGGGCGCCACAAAAAGAGAGGGCGCATAGGCCAGGGTAGGCACGGCAAGCGCAGTAACGGGAAGAGGGCGTGCGATGGCTCGAGCAACGGAGGCCAAGTGGAACATGGTGTAGTGCAAAAGCCTGCGCAGCGGCGAGAAAACGACCCGGGTGTAGTAGGTCCACTACCCATGTTATGAGCACGGCACGCCCCAGTGCGAGCATAGAAGCCAAGCGCTTATCCACCATTTCGCAACCGCCCGCTGTTCTGAACGGAAGAGCCTATTTCGACTATCATGAAGGTATTAGGCGGGCGGCAGATGCGTGCAACTGGGGTGGAAGATGCGTGCAATTGGGGTGGAAGATGCGTGCAATTGGGGTGGAGAGGGCGTGGTTCTAGACTGGGGGTCCATTGGATGCAGGATCCGGGATGCTGATGGCTTCCTGGTCCTGATGGCCTCAGGGGCTCTCGATTGATGCCCTCTTGTGTTGCTATTGCCCTGTTATTGCCGTGTCTCTATCTTTGATATCAATGTGGGAAGTTGGGAGTGCCAAGAAACTCAATCACAGACGCTCTATGGACAGCACGCCGTCAAAGCGATACCGGATTCATAATGACTTGATTGGGACATGCCACTTAGGGATCTGGATGACTAATCTGGATGACTGATCTGGATGACTCTCGTGGGCCCAGAAACTGCAGGACCAGGTCTAATTGCTGTGGACCTTTGGGCGTACATGGGCAGCGTTCTTTGAGCAAGCATTGACATCCAAGCAAGGAAATCGTGTCGAATGCAATCAGACAAAGGGCGGTGTGGTCCATAGTCCATGGTGGGCCACGTGACGCCAGAACCTGCTCTGGGCGAGGAACTCGGCTTTATTGGGCCTTGTGGTGCTTCTTGGTGCTTCTTGGTGCTTTTTGGTGCTTCTTGGTGCTTTTTGGTGCTTTTTGGTGCTTTTTGGTGCTTCCTGGTGCTTCTTGGTGCTTCTTGGTGCTTTTTGGTGCTTCTCATGGTCCGGTACACCAGCTTGGTATGGAATGGGTCGTGATATTCATCTTGGCTAGACAGAACCAACAATCTTTGAACCCTCAGGACCGCCTTTCACCATTCCTGTGCTCCGCATCTCGCAATGACATCGCCTTGGTCTTTTCCCCTCTTTTTATGGCCGACCCCCTTGTTCCAGGAGTCAAAGGCGCCTAAGCCTTAGACGCAACCAAAGATTCCCGAAAACGGATGGATCCTTCACTGCGCCCTTTTGGTGATATCTTCTAGAGACTTTGACGTGCTTATTCCAATTTTCCCTCATTGGTTGAACATCCCTTTACCTAGGTGGATGTCACATTAGGTACGGCGCTACCCATGGGTACACTTGGTGCCATGTGCGGCTACGAGGTGGAAGCGTCGATAACGCATGAAGCGAGGCGGGTCGAATTCCCACCGTCCACCTTTGAGGCAACGTCGGCGTTTCCCCGGATGTCGCCTCAGATACCTTTTTCGGCTAAACTTGCCCGGGACCCTTGGCTGGCTTTATCCGTCAAAACTAGCTCAAACAGGGTGGTCACTTTTACCATATAAGTAAAGGTGGCCCCTTTGGATCATCTACGAATGCACTCCTCCGAGCACTAGACATGATCCAAGAAACGAAAAGGGACTAATATTTTCCAGAAGATCACACAGGCCACGTCTTGGCGTATTTTTCATTTTCTGCTTTAATTTGAACCATTTCGCTATTGATGCGAATATATTCTGATGTTCTGTAAATATTCAAATTTAGGGTTCTGATTATTGGAGATTACTGACCTATTCAAGACAAATTAGATTTCAATCCGTTAGTAAATTAATTCAATGGTGCAGATACCGCCACCGTTTGCGACCCGGTTTGTCTCGGTATGTCTCGGGATGTCGGCTTGTCTCGGCTTGTCAGCTTGTCTCGGCTTGTTGGCTTGTCTCGGCTTGTCGGCTTGTCTCACCTCCGAAAGCATTCAATACTAGCCTGTTATAGACTTTGCTAGGGGTATACTTACTACTGCAATGGCACGTCTCTTTATTAATGTGTTTGGTAACTTGGAGCATACCATCACTAGTCTCTGTATGGCTACTTTATAATGTGTAACACCGGATCTATAGCAACTCTTCACCAAGAGATAAATTGGTCCCGCACGTGCTCGCCAGCCTTGTAAGATCAGATGCCTAAATTCACTTGATAGCAAAGATTGAAAAAGGTGGGCAGTATACCATGGGTGACTCTTTCATAGGATAATCATACTGCTGCCATAGTCTATCCAATCCGCTGTCATAATCCTAGCCTGGTGTTAGGGCCCAGATGTTGGTTCCACTCCTTTCCTTCTCCTCCACCTCATTTAGCCTTCTCGCTTAGTGAATGGACTCCAGCACAAAAGGATATTGCTGAATTGAGGAATGATGCTGATTTGAGGAGCGATAAAAGCATGAGAGGGGCCAAGTCTGCAGCAAGGGTCAGGTGCCAAGCTGTTGAATTCGGGTACCGAATACGGTGGCCCAGTCTTGGCCAGCACTTCAACCCCTCTTCGGATCCTCTTGCAAGTTTTTGGAATACCACCACGTTCCCTTGGCACGTGGCCCGCCATAGAAAATTGACCTTTCTGATTGTCTTCACGGATGGCTATTCTCCCTATCGTCCCTTTTCTCATCCGTGTAGATTATAGATTCGCTGAAGTGCCCGACCCCGCCAACTTTCGAGGGTGCTGCGAGGGCCGGGTAGCCCATCTTGGTGTTTTGTTTATGCCTCTCATCAAAGCTTTTCTCGTTTATTTGCATCGGCGGCCATAGTCTGGGGGGAGGGTCTGCTTTGGGGTCCAAGACCAGTGTCTTTGTGTGTATGAGAACTTGTTCATGATAATGCCTAATGCTTGGACACATGAGGAAACCAACCGCAGTAGAAAACTAGATTCTATGTGGCCGAAAAGCACATATGTCTTGAACATTACCTGAAATCCGCCACGACTGCAGTTTGCAAGCCTCCAAATCGGTCGAGCATGTGTGGTTCCTCGGCTCCAACACACCTCAAAGTGGTGCACTGAACAATATCTGAAAACCTTCTGGCCAGTAATCTGTACACGCGTCTTTGAAAAGTGTAGCAGTGTTGCAGTGTTGCAGTGTTGCAGTGTTGCAGTGTTGCAGTGTTGCAAGCTGGTTGTACCCACTAATCATGCCAAGTATATCAGGCTCATCCAGTTGGCTTCCGCACGCAGTCGTGCCTATAGGTTCTTTTCTGTAGTGGTTCCCCCCTCGGTATTAATTCTCATTGATGCATGTAGCCAGACCGACCTGGCGAATCATTTTTCGAAGAGATGAAGCACGCAGCAAGATGTGTTCGGGTATGCAGAGCCACGTTCCAGTAGAGTACTTTTCTGCCTCTCTCAGTTCCACCGATTGTAGCCCCTGACCAAGCTATCCTGGAGTATTTGGATGCAACATAAATGATAATAGTCACTCTTATGAGGGCACGCGACACAGTCTTGCGGCCGTAATAAATCACCCCGCCCATTCACCTAGCCCACGCTTACAACTCGTGATTGTTGCACCTGTCATTGCAATGCCGACGATGGCCTGTAATTGACTTGGTTGGCTTGTGACTGGCTTCGGACGGCGATACCTACCAGGGTGTCACATTCCTCAGATCCTGGTGTGTACACGTATGAAGCCACTAGCGTTGGTCGTCAGCTATGATGAGGAGTGGGTTAAAGGTATCGGGACTGCTGTCTTCTCTGCACTGTTTATCGGCCACAATTTATCAAGTCCCGGCCACCTTGAATGTTGCATTATCCATGGAGAATTTTTCACTCACTTTCCAGCACCTTGCAACATTTGAAGCAACAATCTAAAGCAACAATCTAGAAATTTAAAGCAACAACTTATGCTTGATTATTATCCTTCATATCAAGCCACATCTCGAATAACACCCGTCCTGCTTGAACTAGCTGTAAAATAACCATCACCTCTGCTTCAAAAATTGCAGCCATCTCTTTCGGTCTCGAGTGTTTCACTTACCCCTTAATGGATCAAAGCAAAGAAAAAAATTGACGGCAGTAAAAAATGCGGAGCATCGCCTTTATTTATACCTTTTGGTTTTACTTGGCCAAGATTTCCGTCATGCACCGGTGTATGCAAAGCGCTGTGGCATGCAAAGTGCTGTGGCATGTGCAAAGCGCCAAGGGGCGTGGCATTGAGGGCGTCGAGGGGCGACTATATATATAGGGCCTCGCCCCAGGCGGACGAGCATTCATGGCAAGATTTCAAGGGGCATATTCCAGTGCAAATCCACCCTCCCTCACTACACAGGTACTTTATAGCCACTGGGCAAATTAACCAATTCCTCATCAATAGGTTCATATTTTTTTTTTTTTTGCGTTGGCCATCTAAAGCAAAGACCCCGCTTGGTTTTGGCGGGGGATGTGACACAACTCCATCCCGAGGAGTCGCTCCTAGGACGCCAATCTGCCTGGTACACTGGCCAAGATATTCTGTACCTACTTTGATTCCATATGCAGGTTTACACTCACACGCTATGTATTATGCTCTTGGGGACGGTCTTGCTTTGTAGCGCTCGTGCTCTGGCTTCGTGCGGGGGTCGGAAGAGAGTCTAACCGTGCGGGATCGTTATATCGAAGCAGCCAAGCAGTTCCAAGGATCCCAATGCGATTACATGAACCAACTTCAAGAGCAGGCATGTTACTGCACATAAGCGGACCTTTGGAACGAGGTGTCTGATTATGCCTGCCCAGTGCAAGTAGGCCACGGCATAGTGCCCTATACATGGCTCGAACCTTTTACTGAATCTGTCCCTGCTTTTTACTGCGTTGCTGTAAGCCTGGTGCTACGGTTAATACCGAATGAGTATATTACTATGCGCTGGCTTAGTGTCTCTTGGACTCAATGATGATCTTGTTCATCTCCTCGAGCTTCTTCAAAGCTCTCTTGTGAGTACCCAATCTCTTCTTGGCCAACTTCTTGGCTCTCTTCTCAGCGGTGTTTCTGATCAACTCGATCAATCTTCTCTCGTATGGGGCCAAGCCGGACACCTCCGAGACAATGCTTCTGACAAAAGCGGTTCTCTTGCCCAAGGCTCCCTTAGAGCGGGAAGGTCTTGGGGCAACCTTGGATGGGGTAGTTTTGTGACCCTTGTTCAATCCAACAGCAATACCTAATGTTAGTAACGGACTATCAACGCTCGCCTCTCGTTGCGACGGTCTCCAAATTTATACACCTGCTTCCACAAACGACTTGAGGAATGTTCCGTGGCTGCAATTATCCTGCTAGCTCTTCGACTCCCATGGATCTTGGGGTTCTGGTTGACTATGCGGCGATGACTCTTGGGTATTTGGAGATTGGTCTTGCAGAAGCTTTCCGGCACACCTGGCGGGGTGTGAATGGATGCAAGTTTCGGTTATGATGGGCTTAGCGGTTGGAAATGTGCCTGCCATATTGGATTTGATGTATCGAATTGATCGGGGATGTTTCGCTCGGTGGATAAATCTGGAAATTTGCCTAACCGTATCGGCGGTAGATGCTGGTCATTTAAATGGCCCTGTTGAGTACATACCAGTTCTAGCCATTTTGTCTATGATAGTATTAAGAAAGATTCGAGGTAGTTGGCGAAGAGGAAAAATTTTCTGGGGGTGCGACGGCCACCGCGCGGTGTATGGATGCGTGCACGTGCCGGGGATGCGAGCACACCCGCGGCGGCCAGGCCTGAAACTGCACATAGAGGCACCGGGCGCGTGATATTGCATCACGTGATACGTGCGACTGCTTTTCCGCCTGCCCGTCTCACCTGCTGACCCGTGTCTCTATGCCATGCAGCGTACCTATAGCTACCGCAAGCCTGGACATGTAGTATCTCGAGCCTGGCCGAGTGCCGGGCTGTTGCAGGACAATAATCGCCTGGCTGAGTCTATTGATTGTATATACAAGAGGGTGTCCAGACAGGCATGCCTTCCAGGATCTTTTCTCAAGCGGCAGGGCTACCTTTCGAGGATCTTTTCTCAAGCTGCAGGGCTGCCTTTCCAGGATCTTTTCTCAAGCTGCAGGGCTGCCTTTCCAGGATCTTTTCTCAAGCCGCAGGACTACCAGGTGCTTGCGTTTGATTGCGGAGCCTGGCAATCTGACTCACGGGGTCAAAGGGTCGTTCGGGACATCCAGAGTCCTTCTTCGCATGTTCAGCTCACGTTTTTGCGCATTCAGATCCCGCTAAACACCAGCAGAGGAGGAAGATGAGCAAACGGGCAGACGGGAGGTATTCATCATGCAGTCCCTGCTCAATCCACGGTGATGGGCCCTAGATCATGACCGTACTCCTCCAATTTCCCCACTAATTCCTCCGTGGACAACACACAGTGGTGCTTCAAAAAGTCACGCCACTCAAGTGGCTCGTACCGGTCTCTGTACACATATGGATACAACGCACGCAAAAGCTTGGACCTTCCCACGGTGATCTTCTTGCCCAGAGCCAGAATATGATAAACTGTGGTGGGAGAGCCCTCCGAATTGGCCTTGATCTCCTGCGCACGCATGATGTCGTAGCGTAACCGCCATCCCTTGAGCCCCATGGTCTTTTCGCGGGCCGGCTTGTCTTTCAACAAGTACTGATCCAAGCCGCCTTCCTTGGTGATGGTTCTGAGCACCTTGGTGGACACCCGCGTCTTGATTTGCTTGCCTAGCGTCTCGGACCAGAGTTTGGCCTTCACGATGTTAGGCAAATGCGCCCGCAAGTTCTTATTGCCTGATTCAGAACACGTCTTGGACCGCTTGCGCTGCAAACCGCCATACAAACCACGATTCTGCCTTTTGAAGAACATTGTCTCGTATTTGTACTCCGGGTATGCGGGCTTTTGCTTGGGGATTGACCGACGGGGGAGACTGTCGCCTGCCTTGTAAACCGTGGAGTCCACGGGCTTGGCGTACTTTGTGATTTTGAAGTACTTCTCTGCATGCAGAAATGGACTGCTGCTGAACCCACGGTTGGCGGCTCCGAGGCCGAGGGACCGGCTGACAAGCCTGGAGTTGAAGAGACCGCTGAACATGGCCGGGGTATACAGGGGTGAGAAATTTTTGGTAGCGCTCGGGCCTACGCACGTGCCCGCGCACGTGAACCCCTTGATCGTCTGCCCGGGGCTGATGTCACGTGGCCGCGCACGTGAGGCGCAATTGCAGATTCCGCGTTCATGGTTGTGGCGGTCGACATGAGCACGGTGTGCAGGAGATTTTCCGAGACGGAATTGGGGATTATATGCACGCTGGCACAAAGAGGCTCTAGTCGGAAAGATGGACACAAGTTGTGCCGTGCGTATGCAAGATGCGACAGCTCCGGAACCATGTACTGCTCGTTTTGGTTCGTGAAAAATGCGGGCCTTGGGCCGTGCCCCCGGAAACTGATAGGCCCGGAGAAAAACCGGGCCTATGTGCAGTACCGCTGTATGATCTATGTGCCATACAGATGTATGCGACTCTATATGCAATATGGTCTCGGAAAAGCTTATGTGTGCAGTACTAATTTCGCAAGAGTCAGCGCAGTACAAAGTCTGTAAAGCATTCAAGTGCATGCAGCGCTGCAAAACAATTTCCGGTGAGCCTTCCCCTGCCCGAGAATCAGAGTATGGCTGACACCAGGCGTCCGGATCATCTGCCATGTGCAGGCTAATGCATAAAAGACGCAAGTGCGAGTTTTGATATCGCACCAAAAGGCAGCACTCACAGCAACATCAAGGCACGACGCTGCGTCACCGACACCACGGCGTCGCAAATTGTGAAACAAAGGTGAAACACTTCAAACGGGCATGTGTATCAGTCGGCAAGCGTATTTGTACCCCCGCCAGTGCCCTCTATAAAAGCCGCGGCCCCGCCGCTGCCTCAGGTGCCCCATTGAGTGCCATGCTACTGGTGTACGGTCCGCGGCCATCGCTAAAGTGCACTCCTGCACGCCTCCCCATTTAGCGTCTCGCTTTTTTTCTGCCCAACTCCCTACCATATCCCTAATTTCTCCGTCATCTCTGTCCTGATACAGTTCCCGTGGCCGCCTCCATCCCCATTCGCGAGCGTTCTTGAAGGGTCTTATTAAATCCCTGCATACCATCACGGCCCAAAATTTACAAATTCCTCAAAACCCCTGTGTAGTGGCGTGGATTCTACTGAAGCAAACACTCACTCACCATACGGGTGTTTCACCAGCCACTTCTATCTGCGTCCACCATTGGTTATCAGTGGCCTTTAGTGAGCAGCATTGAATCGGGTGACGCTTTAAACAGCTTGATATCCTTGATCAGTGCAGCCACTGACGCCTAGTGCACTTGAGACTTTGCTCAGCGAAGCTAGTTGGCGTCCATTTCGCCAGCATTATAGAGAGTCCAAATCAGGATCATTTTTCGACATGAGTGACTTTGCCAAGCTGATTCTCGGGCTTGCTTCCAAAAAGGACCCCAATGGCGGCGCCAGCACTGGGTTAGGCGCCAACGGTATCAACGGAACCGCCTTTAGTGGCGACCAGACGCTGGAGAAAAGCCAGTTTTTGCCCAAGCCTAAGCGTTTGGCTTCTGCTCCCACTACAGCCCTCTCAGACCAGCTGTCGGTTTATGGTACCAACTCTAAGCCCATCAATGATCAGTTTTCCGGTCACTCTCAGATGGCGCCCAAGTTCCTCAATGAATTACAGCCCTACTGCTCCAATTACTCAAATGACAACGTGAATGTGGCTGAAGCGGCGCCTCTGCATGCAAAGCACCCGAACCCCAATCCCCCGCAGAAAGATGCTCTTCTTTCGTCGTCTCCGCTGTCAAGTTCGTCGGCCCAGCCGCAGCCGGTAATCATTACCACTGATGAAAAGGGGAAAGCAACCAACTTTTCGTCGCAGCCGAGGGGTAAGTTGAAGGTCAACATCATTGGGGCTCGTGATATGCTAGTGTCCGAATTTTCCCAGCCCTATGTGGTGTCCACGTATGAGAGCTCCGAATACGTCAACAACGCTACTCCCTCCTTGAGTAAGTCGCCTTTTCCCAAGCCAGGTATGGCGGTGGCGCAGCCAAAGGATAAAAGGCCAGCTTTGTACCAGAGACAGGCTCTGCATCTCAATCTCCCGGGAAGCAACAGCAACCCGGTATGGAACCACGAAGCCGTGTTTGACGTGGTGGGCACAAAGTCCCAATTGGAGATTTCCGTCTACGATGCTGCTAAAGATGATGCCTTTTTGGGACAAATCAGGTTGGCTCCAGACACTGACCGTGCCACTTCCGATGCCTCTCTGGACGCTCAATGGTTCCCTCTCTGTGCACGCGTTGTGGGCGAGCGGGTCTTGGGCTCCCTACAGATTAAATGGGAGTTCACTTATAATGACTCCAAGAAGCTGTATGGGCCCGACGACTTCGAAGTGCTCCGGCTTTTGGGTAAAGGGACTTTTGGTCAAGTTTACCAGGTGCGCAACAAGGACAACGGTCGCATTTACGCCATGAAGATCTTGTCGAAAAAGCTCATTGTCAAGAAGAAAGAGATCGCCCACACCATTGGTGAGCGAGACATTTTGGTGCGCACGTCGGCCGCAGCCTCGCCTTTTATCGTGGGACTCAAGTTCTCCTTCCAAACGCCCACTGACCTTTACCTCGTCACCGATTACATGTCCGGAGGAGAATTGTTTTGGCACTTGCAAAAAGAAGGTCGCTTTGGCGAAGACAGGGCCAAGTTCTACATTGCGGAGTTGGTGCTTGCCCTCGAGCATTTGCACGATAATGATATTGTCTACCGTGACTTGAAACCCGAGAACATTTTGTTGGATGCAAATGGGCACATTTCTTTGTGTGATTTCGGGCTATCGAAAGCTAACTTGAACAACGATGGTACAACGAATACGTTTTGCGGCACCACCGAGTACTTAGCCCCCGAGGTATTGCTTGACGAAACGGGGTACACGAAAATGGTGGATTTCTGGTCCTTGGGAGTGTTGATATTTGAGATGTGCTGTGGGTGGTCACCGTTTTATGCCGACAACACCCAGCAAATGTACAAGAACATTGCCTTTGGCAAGGTCAGATTCCCCAAAGAGGTGCTTTCCGCGGAAGGGCGGTCATTTGTGAAGGGCCTCTTGAACCGGAACCCAAAACACCGATTGGGAGCCGTCAACGATGCGCGGGAGTTGCGCGAGCACGCATTCTTCCAGGATATCGACTGGGCGCTATTTCGGGCCAAGAACATTCCGCCGCCATTCAAGCCCCACTTGGCTTCGGAGACAGACACGTCGAATTTCGACCCCGAGTTCACCAACGAGTCGACTTCAGTTCTCAAAAAACACATTGACATGGGCTCAACACCGCTCTCACCCGGCATCCAGGCCAACTTCCACGGCTTCACGTATGTCGACGCTTCCGCCATGGACGACCATCTTGGGAAGTCACATCGCCACAACGCTTTCAAAGGACCGGGTTCCTTTATTCCTGGCAACCCCGATCTTCCTCCAGACGATGAGGTGATTGAGGAGCAATTCGATGAGGCCGATGAGATGGACATCGATGTGGAACATAACCACAGCGAGGAGTTTGTCAACGGCAGATTCGACTTATAGGTGATTCAGGTATGAGCAGGCTTAAAAGCGATGACCCGTGAAGAGGGACTGACTGGTAAGGCAGGTAAGTTGCCCCACCAGGCAAACCACCAGGCAAACCACCAGGTAAGGAGCCCCAGGCAAACCACCAGGCAAACCACCAGGTAAGGAGCCCCAGGCAAACTACCAGGCAGACAGCGACGGAGGATGGTCGCGAGCATAAGAATTCTCAAGTATAAAGGGCAGGGTGTGCAATAATGGACGCGCTATTCTAAAGCAGCACACAAGGGCTTCGGGGCGAGTCTTGCCATTAGTCAGTGGCAAGCATTGTCTCGAGACTGGCGGCCCTAGCGAGGGCCTATGTATTTATATTGTTAAACATTTAATTCTCGAACGCACCCCCGTGCATCCGGCGGGCGCGCCTGGTGGTACGAAAACATCACCACGCCACACCATACACCATCCAACCGGCCCCCATTCCCTACCCCCAGCCATGATGAGCGGGGTCCGAAAGCGAAGCAAGCGCAGCAGCAGTCACAATATTCCCGCGCGCCATGCCGAGAGCGAGCTTGGCGCCGGCTTCCGCCATCGCAAGGAGAAGAATGTCCAGCTCCACGATGAAGCCGACTTGGTCAATTTCCGGGCAGACAATATCCGGCGCTTCGCCCAGAACCAAGAGCTCCTCCAAAACGTGGTGCTGAACTTGGTCCACACGTCCCGCATCAAGCCGCCACGCGTGTTCCCGGAGCCGTCGGAGCAGCACGCCAGCAAAAGCGACCCAGAGCTCGAGAAACTTGTGCAGGACGCCAATGCTTCCGAGCTCTTAGTGTTCAGCGATATACGTCTCATGCAGGCCAAGTCCAGGTTGCTTGGAGCGGAGATCCTGCAGCAGGCAGGCGTGAAGGCCGGCGAGGGCGTGTTTTCGGCGGAGTCAGCATTCCAGAAGGGCGCGTGTGAAACGCTAGCCCAGCTCCAGAGCGAGCACCGGTTTGGTGGCTCCGACCTGGACGTGTTGGAGCGCATGGAGGAGGCTCTCACGCAAATCCAGAAGCAGTGTGCTGAAAAGTACAAGACAAGGCTCCGGGCCAGCCATGTGCGGTATACAAAGACGTCCATAGGAGCCACGGCGCTAGATCCTCACGCTGTGGTATCAAGGGCACCGTCTGGGTACAGTGCGCGGGAAAGCAGCGGCGATTTTCTGGCTCCGGTGGACGAAGGTGCCGGCCACATGAATTCACGGGTAAACCAGGACGAGCAGATGTTCTGCGAGAACACAGGCTCGAGGTTCGGGGGCTCGAGTGAGCCCGTGGGAGCGACTGGTGGGTCAAGCCAAGGCTTGGGACCTGAGAGCCAGGAGCTGGACGCTGCTGGCCAGAAGGTGAGGCATGCGACTCAAGCAATTAGTCAGAACCAGCCAATGGGCCACCAGCCAATGGATCGCCAGCCAATGGATCACCAGCCAATGGATCACCAGCCAATGGATCACCAGCCAATGGGGCACCAGCCAATGAGTCCGAATCAGCCAATGGGTCAGCAGTCATTGGATCACCAGCCAATCAGTCCGACCCATCCAATGAGTCCGAACCAGCCAATGGGTCATCAGCCAATGAGTCCGAACCACCCAATGAGTCCGCATCAAGCATTGAGCCCAAAACAAAACTATAACGAGTTCGACGAGATGATCAAGCCGCCCGAAAAAAGAGGCAGCCGCGAAGATGAGCTTAGTAATCTCGGCGTGAATATGGACGATTTGGACCGGTTCTTGGCAGACCCCAGCCACGGCAACAGCGAGATGGACGAGATGGATGCACTCATGAACTTTGACCAGGAGATGGACGGCGATCAGGGCCTCCACAACGCGGATTCCATGGATGATTCTTTCGGGGTGGACTTTTTGAGTCAAATGGACTAGGCCGGCCTGGCTTGACTTGCGCTTGACGATTTCGCAGGGATTGATCAAGGAGGCCAAGTTTCTTTCACATGCGCCTCGCAGATCTACAGTCGCTTCTGGAGAATACGAAAACACCGCTCCTTAGGCAGCGGCGGCCTCGCAGATCTACAGTCGCTTCTGGAGAATACGAAAACACCGCTCCTTAGGCAGCGGCGGATACCATGCATGAGCCGATGGCTCGGAGTGCCGGCCCAGCCCGCATGGTCATCGCCTGGTCAATCAGTGATATCAGCCAAGGATCAACAAGCATCATACAATTCCATACGGGTCTTGGAAAAGTATGTGTTGCATGCGAGAAATTCGTGGCGGATGAATGCAAATCATCGGGTGTACTCGCCAGACCAGGCGAAATGTGCAAGATGAAACCTGGGCCGTGCAACCTTGCAGATGAAAAGACCCATGAGACTCTGTTGGCTGTCTTTATTTGTTCAATGACGTTGGTGCCTTGAAATCTGCACAAGGGTCTATATTCACCCACCTCGAGCCTGTTGGTACCGACACTACTTTACACAGTTCCATGGAGATCTCAACGGAAATTTTTTACGGGGCGATTCGATCAATGGGGCCATGGTTCTCTGGTTTGACAGTATGTGTCTTTTTTCTGGCAAAATTGAGTCTACTCTCAGTTCCGTGATGGAGTTTTGGGGCATCCAAGTGGAAAGATTAGGGGGCAGGGGCAAATTGATGCACCCTGATGAGTCGGGTGCCTCCCTTGTGATTTGCATGAGCCCGGCCTGAGCCCTGTCTGAGCCAGAGATGGTGCCAGAGATGCAGATTTCAAAGCATCCTATAGATGAGGTGGTGATTTTGGACGAATGAATTTTGGCAAGACCCTTGCGAAGGGCGAGAACGAAGGACAGACCGGACATACCCCACAGACTCCGGACCGACTGCGATGACCACATGAAATCCTAATACTTGGGTGGGGGTTCCAACCGAAGCGTTGGATGCTTGTAGAGTCGACCGTACCTGCATGCCCCCATAGCGGCCAGGCTAGGCCAGGCACCCTGCGGAACCACAAGTTAAATCGGGAGCTGGAGCGAATATACGCCAGCGTTCAGCATGATTTTGGGTCCAGGGGAACCGGGAGCGCCATTACGGAAACCCGGGCGTACGTAGCGTCACCTGCTGCAGAGTACTGACTACTGAGACTACTGAGACCCAAACTACTGAGACCCAAACTACTGAGACCCAAACTACTGAGACCCAAACTACTGAGACTACTGAGACCCAAACTACTGAGACTACTGAGACTACTGAGACCCAAACTACTGAGACTACTGAGACTACTGACTACTGACTACTGACTACTGACTACTGAGACTAACGCGCCGACCGACCGACTCAAGGATTCAAAGCCGTCTTGCATAGAACACTCAAGTGCCAGTACATCCCTAATTAACGGCTCCAATCACACTGGGTGCAGTGGCCTGGTGCAATGGCCTGGTGCAGTGGCCTGGTGCAGTGGCCTGGTGCAGTGGCCTGGTGCAGTGGCCTGGATGGCCTGCGATCGGCCGGCTCAATGGCGCAGGTCGCGCGCGGCCACTTCACAAAGCTTCACTACACCGCCTTGTCCACACTGCCTTGTCCACACCGACGCTTGGCCACTTCTCGCACAAGCACTTCGTCAGACTCCCCGAGCCGGCGCATCCACATCCTCGAGGCAGCGCCCCACTAGAACGCGTCCGCGGTCGTTGCCCACCACTCCACGGCCCTCCGGCAAGGACATTCCCGGGCTCCCAAGTGCACAAGGCCTTTGGCGCCATCCATTGGGCTCTAATAATTGAAACAGTCAACAACCGACAAGGCGTTGGCGAATAGATTTTGGATTCTTTGTTGTTCGTGATTGGTTGACTGATTTGATTGGTTGATCTCGATTGATTGTGGATTCCTGGTTGATTCCTGATTGGTAGACTGAGTTGATTGGACCGATAGATTTCTGATTGGTTGACTGATTCGATTGGTTGTGATTCGATTGGTTGTGATTTGATTGGTTGTGATTTGATTGGTTGTGATTTGATTGGTTGTGATTTGATTGGTTGTGATTTGATTGGCTGATTCTTTTTCTGTCTTGACTAATACCCCATGTTGGCCCCCAAATCAGTCAGAGAACAGCAGCAGGTGCGCAGCAGGCTAAAACACCAGAAGCTCCGCATCAGCTTCTTCGGCTACATCGGCGTGTTGTTGTTCCTCGCACTACTACAGTTCATCGGCGTCTTCTTTTTCGCCAAGGGCTTTCTTCTTTCTCGCCTGGTGCTCCCCGACATCGCCACGCTGCGCGCAGCCGAGCCGAAGTTCCTGAAGATGGTGGTGTTGGTGGTGGATGCGCTCCGCTTCGACTTTGTGGTGCCGGTGGACCGCCGCTGCGAGAAGCACAATGAAAACTACCATAACCACTTCCCGGTGATGGGCGAGCTCATGGAGTCGCACCCCTACAACTCGGTGCTCCTCAAGTTCATGGCCGACCCGCCCACCACCACCTTGCAGCGCTTGAAGGGCTTGACCACCGGGCTGTTGCCCACGTTCATTGACGCCGGGTCCAATTTCAACGGCGACGCCATCGACGAAGACAACTGGGTGCTCCAGCTCCACCGCCTCAACAAGTCCGTGGCCTTCATGGGCGACGACACCTGGAGCGCTCTCTTCAGCCGGTACATCGACCCGGCCTTGCACTTCCCCTACGACTCGTTGAACGTGTGGGACTTGCACTCCGTGGACAACGGCGTGGAGGAGCACCTCTTCCCGCTCCTCGACGCCCCGCACCGCTGGGATGTGTTGATTGGCCACTTTTTGGGCGTGGACCACGTGGGGCACCGGTACGGCCCCGACCACCACTCTATGCGGGACAAGTTGCGCCAGATGGACGACATCGTGCGCCGCGTCGTTCGCCTCCTATCCGACGACACGCTTCTCGTGGTCTTGGGCGACCATGGCATGGACCACACGGGCAACCATGGCGGCGACAGCCCCGATGAGTTGGAGAGCACGCTTTTCTTGTACTCGCGCAAAGAAGCCGTGGCGCCGCTTGCGCCGGCCCACTACAACACCTCCAACTTGGGCCAGCACTATAGAAAAGTGGACCAGATCGACTTGGTGCCCACGCTTTCTTTGCTTTTGGGGTTGCCCATTCCCTACAATAACCTCGGGTTCCCCATCGACGAAATGTTCTCGGAAGACGAGCGCTCTGGCGCCGGCCGCTCCACCTTGGAGCAAATCTACCGGTTCCAGAGCAAATCCAAGGAGTTTTCTCACATGACGGACTTTGCTGCCAATGCTTCGAGCCTATTGGACGGCAAGCCCGGGCCCGCTTTTGTGCAAGACTGCCGGGCCTTGCAAAGGGCCTTTTTGGACTCGTGCAAGAGTCTCTGGGCCAGGTTCGACGTGTTGCTCATGTCGTTTGGCATCCTCGTGCTCATGCTCTCGTTCATTGTCATGGTCACGTACTCGCGGTCCATCCCGGCGGTGCGTGTGCTGACCATGTCGTTTGAGTTTATCGGCTCGGTCATTGCCATGTCGTTGCTCGGGCTTGTTTTGAGCTTGTCCATCTACGTTGTGTTGACGCCGCACGCCATCTCGTTCAAGAACTGTCTTTTGGCAGGCGTGGCCTTGGGAATCACCATCGGCTTCTGGGCGCCCATCATGGACCGCTTCAGCCTCCCGTGGCTCTGGCACCAGATGTGCGATTTCTTCGTGTACAACCTCAACTCGTGGTCGCTTTTGAGCTTGGTGTTTGTGGTGCTCCACCTGGCCATCTTTGCATCGAACCTGTACGTGATTTGGGAGGATAAGTTGGTGAGTTTCTTCATCCCGTCCTTTGGCTTTTGCTGCCTATACGGGACCTTGATCATGCCGCTGTCTGCAGGCAAACCCAACGAGAAGAAGATTATGGGCATCATCCACTCCCTCACCTTCATTGTGCTCTCGCGAGTGGTTTCGATGATCAACTCGTGCAGAGAGGAGCAGATGCCCTACTGCATCCCCACCTTCAAGACCACGCGGGCAAGCGTGGCGGCGCTCTATGTGCTAGCGATGCTCCTTCCGCGGATCATCAAGGCGTTTTACGTGAACTTGCTGTCGTTCCACTCCGCGGCCCCGCTCTGGATCGACGTGGGCTTGCCTTGCTTGATGCTGATGAACGCAGTGTATTGGACGTTGGAGTTGCTCGAAAACGACGACTCCACGCAGCTGGCGTTGCAGACGTACGTGGGGACGGCGGTGGTGGGCCTGCTCAAGTTGGGCCTCGCACGCCTAGTGCTTTTCGTGTCTTTGGTGTTGGCCAACTTCAGCTGGTCTCGAGGGCCGTTGTGTGTGAGGATTGAGATCCAAAGTGTTGGAGGCGGAGATGCTTCCGACCAAGGCGAGCTGGCCGAGGAAGTGTTGGAGAAGCTGAGGGTGGAAATAGCGGAGGATGAGGACGGGCCCTTGGACCAATTGGACTCCCCTGCCAATGGGTCTGCCGTTGGGTCTGCCGTCAATGGGTCTGCCGTCAATGGGCCAGCCGTCAATGGGTCAGCTGTCAACGGGTCCGCGGACACACCAGCCGCTCTTGACTCGCCCCTCGGCCAGTCGCGGAGCCCGCCGCTCTCGTCGCCTCCTCCTCCACCCCCCCAACCTTCGGCGGTGATCTTGGGGTACGGAAACGTGTATGGATCCGCATACTTCCTTCTCGTGATCAACTTCGCCGCAGCCATCCTCCTAGTGATGAAGCCCAAGGGCGCCATTTCAATCGGCATCTTGATGGTGCAGATCTTGACCTTGCTTGAATTGTACGACGTGCTTGGGCTCCGCAAGAACTTGATTGCGCCCGTGATGTTCGGGCTTCTTGGCTACCAGCATTTCTTCAGCACCGGCCACCAGGCCACCATCCCTTCCATCCAGTGGGACGTGGGCTTCATGACCACGCAGACCATTCTGTTCCCGTTCACGCACTTGAACATCTTCCTCAATACGTTCGGCTCCGTGATCTTGGTGTGCATGTGCGTCCCGTTGATCACCGTGTGGCGGTTGCCGCCGCTGTCCAAACCCATCACCGTGCTCTCGCAGATTGTCACCAACATCACCACTTTGATAACATACCAGACCTTGATCAGCGTGCTGAACTTTATCTTCGCGGCGCACTTCAGGCGCCACTTGATGGTGTGGAAGATCTTTGCGCCGCGCTTCATGTTCAGCGCCATGCTCTTGGTGGTGATGAATGTGGTGTTGATTGTGGTGACGTTTTGGTTTGCCACGGGCCGGGTTTTGAAGCAGGTGAACCGGATCTTCGGCAAGTGACAGACGCTGGGGGTATGGCCATGGAGCCACCCGGAGCCATGGCCGAGGGGCCACGTATATAGTTTAGGGCCACGGAGAATGGGTAATACATTCACGAGAGCGGCGCTACGCACGCGTACCATGGACACGTACCAGGGACTTATCAGTGGGACACAAGTGCCCACTACAAGGCCAAAAGAGATTGCACCGCGATTTCACCCGTTCTCCCACTGTCGTGTACTGCCTTGTGGTTTTAGCTTGGATACCCCGGTGCAGGCAAGGCAATATCCGGTTTGAGTCAGTCAGATTTTTCCCGAAGAAACCCCCCAATCTTCTTCCCAGAGCTCACGAAGCCGGTCTCTGTTCTTTTCACGAAGCCGCTCGCTGTTCCTTTCTTTTCTGTTGCTGCAACGGTTGCGCTGTTCCTTGAAAAACTGTCAGTAGGCGTGTCGAGGCAAGTCGACGGAAGGTCTTCTTCCGGCTCTTCACTATCCAGGTCGGATATAGGATCTAACCCATTACCAATAGGCCCAGAGTAAATCAGGTCATTGTCATCGTAATTCGAGTCATAGTCTCCATTAGAAGAGGATAAGATAAAATCATAGCCACCATCCATACCCTTCCAACATTCAAATAGAGTCCTATCCGTGCCAGAAAAGTCCAACGATCGTGCGTCTCTGGGCCAAACACTGATGTTGCCATCAAGGACTGGAGTAAATCCATACTTGTTTCGTTCCATGCCTAGGCATGATAACAACTCACCGAGACTATTTTTCAATGACGCGAATTGACTCGCCGAGATAATGCCTGGAAACAACTCTCTGAACGTGCTATTTGACAACGGCGCGTATTGACTGGCCAAGACATTGCATGATAAAAGTGATACTATAATGATGGTGAACATGGTGTTGATGCGGTGATGTATTTAAAGGGGCGAAGCTGTAAGTGCGTGTTGGAGGCCGCAGACCGAGCACGTGAGAGCAGGCAAGCAACATGGCAAGTGAGTTGGCAAGTGAGTTGGCAGGTGAGTTGGCAATCAGGTGACTTGGCAAGCAGGTGACTTGGCAAGCAGGTGACTTGGCAAGCAGGTGTTGGCCTTCCTATGACTAAAGGTCTTACAAGGAGCACCGCTCGCCTTTCTGTCCGATTGACCAAGGGGCCACCACTAAAGATGGCTCCCACGCTTACCCTCTAGAATCTCGAAAGAGCAACCGAGCCTGGTGAGGAAGTACACATCCCTCTTGATTGGATGAGTTCCATTACTGGATCACTTGAATCTCCATGGGGCACATGTCCATGGATGATGTGCTCTCGTTTTAGCGCGGAGAAGGAACGATAAGGGACTATTCTCTCCACACGCCCGCACTGCACATAGCTATAACCACCGGCCGGGGCTCTTCCTTTGTTCGATTGACGATGGCTTGGTTCCCTACACTGGCGTTTCTGGAAATGATCGAGTGGTAGGAATCTGGTGGTCTAGGAACTGGTGGTGTAGAATCTGGTGGTGTAGAATCTGGCTGTCTGAGACTGGCTTCTTTTTGGGCCGGTTTGTATGACTACTTGCAAGCCGCGATGCACGGGTCTCGTGCCCTCTTATACACCCCATTCCTCACTCTCGCCGCCCATGCTGCTGTTTGCCTACCGAAGATACGTTCTGCAGAGAGACCTGCCAGCCGTGGCGGCCTTTTTCCTTGTCACGGTCTTTTCCGATCCCGTGACCGACCTGTTGATCGTGGCGGCCCTCGGCGCCTCGCTCATGTCCTTTGCCTATGCTCAATACATCCGCTGGGCCGCCATGTTTTGCTTGTCCTTGGAGATTTTGGCGGCCTCTTATAGTGTTTACGGGCTCTTGACCAATTCCAAAGCAGCCTCGTCGAGGATTCGACCATGTGAGGCTATGGAGCGACTGACCACTGACCAACCCACTGACCACCCCACTGTCCAACCCACTGACCACCCCACTGTCCAACCCACTGTCCAACCCACTGTCCAACCCACTGTCCAACCCACTGTCCAACCCACTGTCCAACCCACTGTCCAACCCACTGTCCAACATACCACACGGAGACGAGCTGTATAGACACTCTACTTCCAAAGCACCACCTGTCCTAGCTTGATCCGAAGGTCGCGGCTGTCTTGCGCGTGGCTGGCCCTGGTCACTTCTTGATAACGGCTATTGATGACGACTTATGAACTCGCCAGTATCTGGCAGAATTATCCTAGATGGGACAAGATGCCCGGGCTGGGCTTCTGGGTTAACCTTATAGTGGTCGCCTATGGAAAATGTTCTTGCCGATAGTCTGGATCCCCCTTTCAATGTGCACGGGTCGCTCAGTTTTCCTGTTTTTGCATGGCCTTAGTCTCAATCTCTCCTTGGTCTTGTTCTCTGCTTGGGATGCTCAAGTCTCGGTCGGTACATTCAGTACCCTCTCATATGTCTTGGGGGCGGTGTGATCCACCAGCGCAATCCCTTTTCGAGCTGCTGCATTTGCTGATACAACTGTCTTGTTTCAGGCCTCTTGAACCTGCGATACCAAAAGAGCCAAGGCCGTTTCATAGATGCTGGAATATCGTGGGAAGCTTTTGGAACTACCTGTCGTGGTGCGGCTCCACGTCTGTTGGCATTCAGGTGAATGAAGGAGCATTATGAAGAATGAATTCTGAGCTGTTCACATGGCAGTGGCCAATGAGTATCACGTATTTACAGGTGGACTTCAGGTATCCGCTGCAATGCACGAATTCTCCACTTTAATAAGCTCCAATTCAACAAGCTCCAATTCATCAAACGTCAATTCAACAAGCTCCAATTCATCAAACTCCCATTCAACAAGCTCCAATTCATCAAACTCCCATTCAACAAGCTCCAATTCATCAAACTCCAACTCAACAAGCTCCAATTCATCAAACTCCAATTCAGCAAGCTCCAATTCATCAAACTCCAATTCAACAAGCTCCAATTCATCGAACTCCAATTCAACAAGCTCCAATTCATCAAACTCCACTGCAAAAGCAGATAGCTCCTTCAGCACATGGTCTGCTCTTTGCTGGGCCAAGGTTGCAAGATCAAGTGTGGGAGTCATATCGCTTGGACGGTCTGCATATTGTGGCCTAATGTTGCACCGTGGTATACATCCGTACATCACAGTACATAGGTGCTGCGCACATCAGGACAGGTAGGCCATCTGTTTCCTCAGTTCTGTTGGACTGTCACATAAGAAAGTTCCAGTCAAGGAGGAGCAAGACTTAACTCCGCCCGATCGGCTATGAATAGAGAAGCGGGAGCGCGGGTGGCTAAACCTATTGATTCTGAATGGTCAATCTCTGAACCCCCAGATCATTGAGAAAAGTACATTGCCCTGACCATTCTTAGGTAGATATCTGCATGTGTATGATACTCACATGCCGGCATCATTGGAGTCCGAGTGTTAGACTCGAGCAGGCTGTGGATCGAAATAACTTGTTAAGTTCTTGGTTTCTGGTGTACATTCGAATACAGAAGGATGACTTGGAGAACCTAGGGATCTGATCTAGCCAGGCAACCTGCTGGTCCTACATACTTTCCAATCGGCGTTCGGCTAGTCTTTGAGGGATTTTCCGCCGACCGGCTCATTCTGGCTAGCACCTTTCCGATATGGCGCCTGAGCGCGGTTGCAACTTCTGCAACTTGGGTCCGAATTCGGTCCGCTCTGGCGCGCGTGGATTGGAATCACTCAAGTGTCTTGGACGCTTGTTGCCACACAGTCCCATTACCGAATTCTTGTTGTCAAGGCTAAGCTGAAGCAAAGTCACGTAAGTGGATCCACAGCCACTAGATAATTGCGGTGTGCACATGAACCAACACTCTGAGCCGCAGTGTGCAGGCCAGACGACGTGCGCGCACCTAATCCATGATGGTTACCCAGTGCCGGCTCACGTAAGAATTGGTCCCCTATCGGCAATGGTCAAGACACTCCGATTTTGTGGCGAAGTCGGACGATTTGAACAGATTGATAAATTTACTGCAAGAGAAATGGGGCCAGGCGGACACGTGGCACTGGCCGCAACAGCTTGTCGAAAGCATTTAGGTGTTGAAAGACCGGATCACGAATTACTCCAGCACGGAAATGTGATGTAATGTTAGTATACAGTCTAAAATGACAGGATCGTGCATGATTCATCATGACGAAGGCAATATTACAAGCTTTGAAAGGAGGAGTGGGTAAGACCGTAGATGAACGTGAGATTGTTCTGTTCTGCATCTGAGATTCTCTTTTCTGCATCTTTTGAGGTGGGCGGGTCACGTGATGCTCGTGTGCAGTACCAAGCCCTGGTAGGTCTAAGGCTGGTCTAACCTCAAGAGAATGGGCTACCTTAGGAGACGTGGTGGCACTGGTATATGCCTAATATATCTACCTTAGGAGCGCCACCATAGGACGGCCGGTGCTGCCACGGCGAGTGGATGCGGTCACGTGACTCGACCCAAGTCGCCGGTTGGGCTTAAAAAAGCAGGGCCATGCATAGGTGTGAATGACCCGTGCCTCCTGCTTTCAAAAAACATGCACTTGTAGTAATTGCCCCGAGTCCCGATTTTTGGCGCTGTTTTAGTCTTCTTTGGAGGTCTTTTCCCCATATTTTCAAGAGTGCGCACCAAAAGACAAACAGTCAGAGGTGAGACGCCGGTCCACACCATTCTTCCTCCATCGTCTTTTCGAGTCGGACCCAAGCTTCTTATGAAGCCAAACACAACAGCCAAGACTTTCATGGTGGGATCTGCACGCGTCCAGTAATGTGATACTACCAGCCGGGACATGGGCGGTTGGGCGGGACACGCGGGACACGTGGGACACGGGCGGGAACCGGGTGCTTCCCCACCGGCCTGCCGAAGCGATCATAGGACACAAGGGCCGTCTAAAGCGATAGGAGGGCTAGTCAGGCGGGGAAACGTGGCCCAAGAATGCGGCCGTAACAAGAAGGACAGGGCCACACAAGGCCGTCCTGCATGCAACCCCAGTCCGGACCGGGCAGTAGCGAAAACAGACAGAAAGAATCAAAGCGAGAGAATGACAAAGCGAGAGAATGACAAAGCGAGAGAATGACAAAGCGAGAGAATGACAAAACGATTGAGATTTCTCGAGGCAGGTACCCCGAGCTGACTTGACGGGAAAAGGACCCTGGTGTGCTACCTGGTGCACAGGCTGCGGCGTACCACCAGACCCTGGTCTAATTGAAGGAACAACATTTACAAGTGTATGTGCTAGTAGTAAAGATTAGGCTACGTCATCACTAGATTCTGGACAAATGATCACGGAAAGAATGAATGAATGGAAAAACGAATGAATGGAAAAATGAATGAATGAAAAAATGAATGAATGGAAAAATGAATGATTCTGGAGAAATGGCCCAATTGCTTAATCACTAAAGCCTTTCATCGAAGTCACGTCTTTACCGGCCTCTGTTTCTCCCTCTCATTGCTTTTCGGCCCTTCGTTCTTCTGGATACCGCTCCCTACTAATACTATCAATCAAGGATTGCATAGCTTTGACTCAATCGATGAAAGAAGCAATCACATAGCTACTGGAAGGTCGAAATCCCCATCAAGACCTCCTTCAGTTCAACCTGGGGCTCGATGTCAGCGCTTCTAGGTGTAAACTTCCTATGCAAAGGTTCAAAGCCGCATGGATTACTTGAATTCTGCCCATAAGGCCAGGACTTGTGCTTGTTGGACTCCTAAACCTGTGATCTTGACAAACGGTGTAGAAACTAATGTGGAAAGAACTCTGCATCTATCTTTTGTATTCGTATCTTTCGTATTCGTATCTTTCTCTATCTTCTCCATTTATACCATCTATCTTAATACTTACACCTGCTTTGAACTAGTACGATTATTATTTTGAGCGCTCTTACTCATAAATAAAATGGAGACAATTGGGCTGCGCCGTGCCCGCATGAGGCGATTCGACCGTCTACATGTCGTGGTTAACCGGACACACCCGCCAAGTACCATTCTCGTCTCAAACTAGCCGCACTGGACCTCTTCACGACTGCGCAGTTGTCCTATAGTGTAGGCCCCTTATTTTAGGGATCATCAATGAACAGCTCTTTCCCTTGGCACTTGACGCGCTGGCAATAGTAAATATTCCATCATCAGTATTTTGGATTTTGAAACCTCGCCACCGCACGAACCGAGGTCTATTCGCTCTGCCAACAAGGATCGGATCTTTCACTCTTGATTCCATGCTTCATCTTCGAGGCTTAGCTTGACACAGTTGCAGCCGGTGGGATGCAGCCAGGCCTCTCCGGATCAACGAATGCTAAACTCATAGATATCACGAAGGAGTCCAACAGGAGGCACTGAAACGGAGGCTTGTCTAGGTCAGTCACGGTGCTAGCTTGCTAGCAGTTCTAGCAGAGTATAGAGCCATGGTCCTGATGTCATGTCACCCGAACTGGATCCGAGTATAGTGTGACATTTTGATAGTCTCGAACGAGCGGGCGTCCTCACTGAATATTCTTTCCGGAGCTCGCTCTAAGCAAGGCCTTAGTCTGAGTACCTTGCACCTTCTATTGGGCCATTGTCTTAAAGCCCCTTCGGACGTAAAGGGCCACTCTAAAAAAGGGCTACCACCACTTAGGATAGTATTATGACATCAACAGCAAGATCAATAGTCAATAGCAAGATCAATAGCAAGATCAACGGCAAGATCAATAGCAAGATCTAGGCAAGATCAATAGCAACATCAATAGCGCAACGCTGCTGAACTTGCTAATATGCCCACCGGTACCACAAGAAACACTCGCCCACCAACCATGAATTATCCCGGAGGATTTAGGGAAGTACATGCACCTAGCTCGATGTGAAAACTGATACGTCAAATGGCCCGCCCTGCATATACCGCCATGAGGGAAGAGACTGCAACAAGTGGACACCAAGTTTCCATAGTCTTCAAGCAGCTTCCAGTGAAACATCCCCAAAGTCGATAGGCGTCAGCGCACCGCTCATCAATCTCATCAATCTGCTCATCAACGGCAGATGCTCTTGCAGATGCTCTCGCCTGCGGTTTCTGGCATCTAGAATTAGGTGCTGATA
Organism: Metschnikowia sp. UFMG-CM-y6306; assembly: GCA_009756535.1. Classification (NCBI taxonomy): domain Eukaryota; kingdom Fungi; phylum Ascomycota; class Pichiomycetes; order Serinales; family Metschnikowiaceae; genus Metschnikowia; species Metschnikowia sp. UFMG-CM-y6306. The sequence goes on along the minus strand of WFIW01000025.1, from coordinate 71,704 downwards.
AAAGTCCCATTTGAGCACGAAAGTAAACTGAAGCTCCTGTGTCCATCCGAGGGGATCTTGAATGAGGTGTGCCGGCAGAGTCATCAACAATCGAGGCGGGCCGTACTTCTCGATTTGGGAGTTTTTCTCGATTTGGGAGTTTTTCTCGATTTGGGTTTTCTCGATTTGGGTTTTCTCGATTTGGGAGTTTGGTCCGGCCAACGAGTGCTTGGAGTGTATAGACTCAGGCACTAGGCGTAAGAGTTGGCACCGCAGGATTAGTGGGCCGGTGTGTTAGGGCAGGTAGTGTCGCAAGGGGCCCTCGTAAACTGGCTATCCTGGGGCTCCAAAACATTCCAAAACCTCATTTCAATACCTTGAGAAAGCAAAGTCTTAAGGCAATCATACAGGCTACGGGCGAAAGAATGTCAATACAGACCACCCGTGCCCTGGTCACGTGGCCGGACCAACCATTTGCCCGACTGGGTGTCAACCATTTGCCCGACTGGGTGTCAACCATTTACCCCGACGGATGTCCCACACAGCCATGGGCGGCGTGTAACAGGCAAGCTTATGCATCCCTTTGTGAAGCAAGCCGAGAAATCAAGAGTCTGGTGTTGCATCGCTTGCCCATGACGCCACTTCTTCCATTTCAACAGCGCCCGTACTCCTCGTTTCCCGATTGCCTTGCTTGGCCTTTCTGAAAGTTCTCGGGAGTCCCCGATCCAAACCTTCTTGATGGATACATCTAAGCCCTTGCTCCTTTTTGGACACATCTCAGCCCTTGCTCCTTTTTGGAGTCTGTTTCAGGCTTCTCATGATATGCACGCTGCCTTCATTAGTAAGCACCTTGGCGCTTGGCCGATAAAAGAAGCCAATTATCAACTGGCCCATTGAAATGACATGATCCTAGGGGACCGACCCGTAGGCGGACCAGACCAGTAGACCAGCCCAGTAGACCAGACCAGTAGACCAGCCCAGTAGACCAGACCAGTTGACCAGACCTGTAGACTAGTACAGCAGGGGTGTACCGGTGTGGTGCGGAAAAAAGCGGGAAAAAAGCGCTTCGCCGAAAAGAAGCAAGGCGTTTACGACACCGTCTACTTCCGGAGGCTCACTCTACCGCCCGTTGCACGCGTCAATTTCACCTGTTTTCGACCCGCTGACCTGGTTCAGTCTTGCATTGTCATTGGCGTCCTTTGGCACCCCAAGAGTTCCCACCCGCCCAAGCTCTGTCCAATAGAATAAGGCCTATTTCATTCCAGGATCTTCAGAGCCCATCAGAGCCTTTCAGAGCCATTGGAATTCTTTCCAAGTTCGGAAGCCTCCAGAGACCAAAGCACCCACTTAGAAGCGAGTCCACTAGAGAGCTCCGAGTCTAACCTCATCTCCCAAATCAATCCTCAGACTTTCCTGACTTTCTAGCACCATGAGCGACAACCCATTTCTAATAAACGAAAAGACCTCTGCACGGACCACGCCGTCGGTCCGCTTCTCCCAACTTTCCGTGGAAGACACCGTGTTGGAACTCCAGACCGACCAGAACACCGGTTTATCCAATAACCAGGACATCTTGAACCGCCGGCTGATCCACGGCATGAACGAGTTGACATCCGACGAGGAAGAGCTGTTATTGATGAAGTTTGTGTCGTCGTTCTACTCCGACCCTTTGATTCTCCTCTTGATTGGCTCGGCCGTCATCAGTTTCTGGATGGGCAACGTGGACGATGCGGTGTCCATCACTTTGGCCATCACCATCGTGGTCACCGTGGGCTTTGTGCAAGAGTACCGACTGGAGCAGAGCTTGCAGGCGTTGAACAAGTTGGTGCCTGCAGTAGCAAAGCTCACCAGAAGCGGCAACACCTCCAGCGTGCTCGCCTCGTCGTTGGTGACCGGTGATTTGGTGCACTTTTCTCAAGGTGACCGTATCCCTGCAGACATCCGCTTGGTCACCGCCGTGCACTTGGCCATTGACGAGTCCAACTTGACCGGAGAAAACAGGCCCGTCAAGAAACATGTTCAGGCTATCAGCGCCGACCCCAAAGACCTGGCCAAGGACTTGCCCATCACCGAGCGCACGTGCATTGCGTTCATGGGCACCTTGGTGCGAGACGGCCATGGCTCGGGCGTGGTGGTGGGCACCGGTGCGCAAACCGAGTTCGGTGCCGTTTTCGAGATGATGTCGGAGATCGAGAAGCCAAAGACCCCGTTGCAACAGGCCATGGACAAGCTAGGCAAGGACCTCTCGATCTTCAGTTTCGTGGTCATCGGCATCATCTGCCTCTTGGGCATTTGCCAGGGCCGTCTGTGGTTGGACATGTTCCAGATCTCGGTCTCGTTGGCCGTGGCGGCCATCCCCGAGGGTTTGCCCATCATTGTCACGGTAACATTGGCTCTTGGTGTGTTGAGAATGGCCAAGAGAAAGGCAATTGTGCGGAGGCTCCCAAGCGTGGAGACCTTGGGCAGTGTCAATGTCATTTGCTCAGACAAGACAGGAACCTTGACGCAGAATCACATGACTGTGACCAAGGTATGGACGTTTGACTTCAAGAGTCTGGGCTCCTTTAACAGCCCCTTCTTGACCGTGGACAAATTGAGCGACAACACATTGCACAGCTCGCTCACTCCATCTATGGCCGGCGTGTTGGAGATCGGAAACATCTGCAACAACTCCCGGTTTTCCCGGGAAAACGAAAAATACGTGGGCAATGCGTCGGACATTGCGCTCATGGAATGCTTGCCTCACTTTGGCCTCGACGATGCCCGCGGAACCAAGCAAAGAGCATACGAGTTGCCCTTCTCCTCTGATAGAAAGTACATGGCGGTGTGTGTACATGGCGGAGACGCCGGCAAGTGCGAGACCATGGTCAAGGGAGGCACCGAGGCCGTTTTGCAGTTGTCCACCAAGTACTTTGACGAGAACGGGGCCACCAAGGCGTTGAATGCTGATATCCGCAACAAGATCCACGACAATTCCGTGGCGTTGGCCTCCGAGGGCTTGCGGGTATTGGCGTTTGCCCGCAACAACCGAATGATGGGCGAGGGGGCCACGCCGTCGGAGTTGGTGTTCTGCGGCTTGATCGGCATGAAGGACCCCCCGCGGCCCAACGTGGCCCACGCCGTGTCGATGCTCATGAAGGGCGGCGTGCATGTGATCATGATCACCGGCGACTCTCCTTCCACCGCCGGCAACATTGCCCGGCAAATCGGGATCCCCATGGCGGTCGAGGGCTCCATCATGACCGGCGACCAGTTGGACCAGTTGAACGAGGAGGCATTGAGCAGAGCCATCCACAACGTGTCTGTGTTTGCTCGGACCACGCCCGAGCACAAGGTGGCCATTGTCAAGGCGTTGCAGAGAAGAGGCGACATTGTGGCCATGACCGGCGATGGAGTCAACGACGCGCCTGCGCTCAAGCTCGCCGACATTGGCATAGCCATGGGAAAGAACGGCACCGACGTGGCCAAAGAGGCCGCCGACATGGTGCTCACGGACGACGACTTCTCCACCATCTTGAACGCCATCGAGGAGGGCAAGGGCATTTTCTACAACATCCAGAACTTCATCACCTTCCAGTTGTCGACGTCCATCGCTGCGTTGTCCCTCATTGCCATGGCCACGTTTTTTGGCTTGCCCAACCCTTTGAACGCTATGCAGATCTTGTGGATCAACATCTTGATGGACGGCCCTCCTGCGCAGTCCTTGGGCGTGGAGCCCGTGGACCACGAGGTCATGAATAAGCCGCCCCGCAAGAGAAACGACAAGATCTTGACGCAGCAGGTGATTCGCCGTGTGTTACAGAGTGCCTTCATGATCATCTTGGGAACCTTGTACATCTTCATCCGCGAGATGCTGGACAACGAGATCACGGCCAGAGACACCACCATGACCTTCACGTGCTTCGTCCTCTATGACATGTTCAATGCCTTGTCGTGCCGCCACTACTCCAAGTCGATTTTCGAGTTGGGCCTCAAGAACAAGATGTTCAACTTTGCGGTGGCGGGGTCCTTGATCGGCCAGTTTTGCGCCGTGTACATTCCGTTTTTCCAGTCCATTTTCCAAACCGAGGCGCTTTCGTTCAGGGACATTTTCAACTTGGTGTGCATCACCAGTACGGTTTTCATTGGCGATGAAACGCGCAAGTACTTGTTGAGGAAGAAGACAAAGTATTCGACCGGATACAGCTATGGTGTTTGAGCCTTGGCGGGAGGACCGGATAAAGGTTTCATCAAGTAAGAAGCTCTCAATGCAGGAAAAAGGACGGTGTGGCAAAAATAGCAACTGATGTCTGTATCATATCATTCAATAATAATCTCAGGTGTATAAATTCAGGTAATAATTTGGGGGCCTCGTCTCGATCTCCACTAATAGCATCTGTTGCTAGAGTCGATCACTGCGTTATGGCTAGAGTCGATCACTAGTCTCGAGAACTAGATTCGATCCACATTCTCCACCACTAGTCTCAACCACTAGACTCAACCACGAGACTTCTTCAATAAATTCAATCGCTAGTGCCACATACTAGTCACGGTGTGTAATCAATCTCGAGATTCCAAACTCAACAGCGTGTGCCAGGCACGCCCTCTCTTTACCTCTGTTCTCTGTTCAAATTGGCGAGGGCTTCACTAAGGCTTGCTAAGCCCTGCAATCTCCTCCAAGCCCACGACACCAGAAAAGTTCTCGTCACTAAGCTTCTCATACACCTTCAAAGCAACCTTTTCCGTGGACACTGGCGGCCGCACCAAGTCATTGAGAACTTGCACCTTGTTGGAAAACACAGCATTTTTCAAATCATAGCCAATATTGACTAGAGTGCTGAGAAGCTTGCGATTGTTTGTCGAAGGCTCGCTGGGATCGAACATGAAACCAGGTCTCATGAAGATGCAACGGAGATCCTTTTTGCACGAAAGCTCGAACTCAGCCTCTCTCTTGGTGCTGAGATAGCCTTCGGGTACCATGGGTGGCTTGTTGTCGGCGGAAATGTAGACGAAAGCCGGTTTCCGCGACTCTGGCCCATTCTTTCCCGTAGCCTTGGACTCTTTGATGAAAGTATCGGCAAGAACCACCGCCAGGTCTCTCTGAATGCCCGCATATGATGTGGATGTGCTTCTGGCCATTGGGTTTGAGCCCTTTGCGATGTTGGCAAGTTTTTGCACGTCGTTCAAAAAGTTGAAGTTCAGGTTCACTGACGTTTTGTAATCAATGTTTTCAAAGAGTATGCCCACTGAGTGCACGACTGCAGACTTGTTGGCAATGTATTTCTCATAGCTTTTCGGATCGAAAAGATCTGCCTTCTCCCACTTGACTTGGGACATCCACGAGTGGTCCGAGTGGGCAATGGGGGCCGGTGGCTTACCCGATCTGGAAAGAGACGTCACTGACCACCCCAAGCGAACCCCAACCTCACATATCTTGCGACCAACAAAGCCATTACCGCCGAGAACTGCTATCGACATCTTTGAAATCTGATTGGATGTTTAAAGAAATCAGATGTTAAACAGATACTTTGGATATCTATATTTGCTATGTTTGACCACGGGAAAATCTAGTAATGCGTTCGGGAAATAATAGGGTTCGAAATACGGTTTGGTGGGCTCAAGAACTGCCGATGCAATTGTCTGGTTGAAGTGGATTCTTTAGCAACTGTCACGCTATACGGAGATATGACGGATTTCGCATTTGAGCTTGGCCAGCGCGCCCCCGGCAAAACTTTTGCTGCAAAAACATTGGGGAGGTTGCGGTTTATTATATACCCACATTCATGCACCCCTTACCTTTTTGTGTACATCTTGTTTCAAGTTACCCCTTGAGAATCATTTAAGGGCGAGGGTTTCCCGTACCACCCGCTTTTCATTCCCTTCGAACAAGTATAATCAACCTAGCAATCAACGTCATGAAAGATCGTGTGCCCTAAAGGAACTAGTGATTTGCTATGTGAATTCTTTCTATGAGACAAGTTTGAAGACTTGATAGTGTGGAAAAAGAAGCCCTGGATTAGGCTTAGCGGCAAGGCCGCTATAGGGTATGTCAATCCAATTCGACACAGCGAGTGGTTCTGTCGTCTGCAAAGAAAAGGCAAATAAAAATAATTGGCGGACCAGATTGAGGAGTTGATGCAGAAGTATTCGATGAAGTTATTAAAGGTTTTTGATAACTTATAATTAGGGGAGTTTTGAAAGAGAATCACACAAATGCAGCGACCAGAAGAGAAGATCATGATTTCAGAATTCGTTTGGTCGCAGCCGATTTAATTTTCACTACAAGAAGTTTAACTACCGAATTACTTGATGATTTATGAATATTAATTTATTAAAATGCATAGTTTGATGATTATTAATGATTTCTTAAAATGCATAATTATTGGCCGAACTTCTTTTTGAGCACGACAAACTCCTCGTCTTCGATTTCCTCCAACAGTGGGTGTCTTTTGAGATCATTCTTGGAATCGTTTGCATCCTCACTAATATCTGTATTGATGGATTCAGTGTCAGAATGCTCGGGGGTCGAGTCGGTAGGCTCGACAAGAGAGCTTGCTGGAACTGGCTCAGTTGCGGGAGCTGGCTGGGTCGTTGGAACTGGCTGGGTTGACTTCATTGACTGAACTGGAATTAGCTGTGGAAGAATAACCCCTTGGAGGAACTGAGAGACCAAGTCTTCATTGGAGAAACGAGCTTCCTCTGATGGCTTAGATTGGTTCTTTGCCGTTTCAGAGCGCGCTGGGCTTTTCTTGGATTCCTTGGCCTTCCTTTCTCTGACAATAGTCTTGCGTCTTTCCTTTTCTTTTCTAACGCGCTCAGAGTGGTCACGTTCGGCTTGCTCTTCGGCATCCTGACTTTTGAGCTTGGATAACCTTTCCTCCTCAGCCTGAATTTCTGCCAACTTCTGGGCCTTCAACTGTTGAAACTTTTGTTCCTGTTCCTGAATGTATGCGATTCTTTCGGCTTCTTTCTTGGCCTTGAGCTCAGCATCCTTCTTGGCCTTGAGCTCAGCATCCTTCTTGGCCTTGAGCTCAGCATCCTTCTTGGCCTTGAGCTCAGCATCCTTTTTAGCCTTGAGCTCAGCATCCTTTTTAGCCTTGAGCTCAGCATCCTTCCTGGCCTTGAGCTCAGCATCCTTTTTAGCCTTGAGCTCAGCATCATTCTTGGCTTGAATTTCAGCCTTGGGCTCGACTGCTTGTGGGGTCAGGCTTGGACTGCGAGGTTTGGATTCAGTCTTTGCGCGAGTGCTGGGTACACCTCCGAAAATGCTGGCAAGGACAGCGTTCGTGAAGTCATCTTCACAGAACTTGACCTTTTTTGGCACGTTCAACACCAAGACATTTTCTTGCAGGAAGTACTCCCAGTCAATACTGGAGACCTCAATCTCATCCAAGTGGAACTGGAAAATCTTCTTGAAATTGTCGATGCGGGACTCCACCACGAGGTTCACTATGTTGGAGTTACCCCAGTTGCGAAGCACCTTCAACTCATATGAGTTGAAATTTCCGTTCTCCTTGAATATCTGGATCTGGTACGCATCTTCGGTTTCTATGCGCTTGACAATCTTGGGTTGCTGGCGTCTCAACTGCTCTTGGTGCTGCTGTTGCTGCAAATGCTGCAACTGAGACAAGGCATCAATCAAGACGAGTGGAGAGGTTCTGTTGCAGGTAAACATGATAGTTGGATGTTTGATTTGGTTCTTTGAGTCTTGGATTGACTTGCTTGATTTGTTTTGGAATGGCTGTGAGAATGGGCGAGGGCTTTGCTGCTCTTATAGTCTTTGCCATTGTGGAGAAGGTTCCAGAAAGGGCTTACGTGATCGGGCGCGGGAGTGCCTAGAAGGTTCGAGAAGAATCGTGCCGCACCGGGGCTTGCAGCCGGGGAATATATGCAGGACAACTGGACGTTTCCAGAAGCTTCCTGATGAGCCGAGGCGGTGGACCGCTTTCTTGCTGACGTATGCCAGGCAGTGGAAGTGTATGAGCACGATGCCCGTTACAGCTGTGAACATTGTTTATTATATTTTCATACAGTAATGGTGGAAGTCATAGTAGCGGTGGAAGTTACAGTCTCGGTGTAATCCGTCAAGTAGTAGTCGTAATCGACTATGCAGATCAGGCCCGAAAGCACCAGAGTCAGAACACCCTCTAGCACGTAGTTTCCCCACACTGAAGGGAACGCTGTAACGCTGGTGCCTAAGTCGGTTTCGCTTTCTTCCACATCACCAATCTCCGTTTGTTGGGCGTTCGTCGGCGTAGTGGTTTGACTGCTTTGAGCAGCTTCGACTGTGGTGGGTGTATTTGTCTCGGCAACCTGAGTAGCCTCGGTGGTAGTGTCTGCGAAATCAGCATCGTCGTTTGAGTCAGAGTTTGAGTCAGAGTTTGAGACAGAGACAGAGCTTGAGGAGGAACTTGAGAAGGAACTTGAGAAGGAACTTGAGACGGAACTCGAGACAAAAGTTGAGTCAGAACTCGAGACAAAAGTTGAGCCAGAGTTCGAGCCAGAGTTCGAGCCAGAGTTCGAGCCAGAGTTCGAGCCAGAGTTCGAGCCAGAGTTCGAGTCAGAGTTTGAGTCAGAGTTCGAGCCAGAGTTCGAGTCAGAGTTCGAGCCAGAGTTCGAGTCAGAGCTCGAGTCAGAGCTCGAGTCAGAGCTCGAGGTATCACTGCCAGAGCTCGAGTTGGCATCAATGTCGCTGGGTGGACTACCGACAATCACCGAGACATAGGTATGAGGCTGACCAAAAATTGTTGATGTGTAGGTGGAGGTGTACCGCGTAGTTGTGGTTGTGGTGGTCGACATGCTGGTGCTGGTGGCTGTGGACGCCTGGCCCAAAACAACGTTGGTGCTGGTGATAACATTGTCCACGGTTTTGGTGAGCTTGACAGTTTTCACCGCCCGCTTTTCGTTGGAGGCAGACACGGCGGCGAAAACAGCCAGAAGTGAAAAAAGAGCGGAAAGCTTCATTGGTTTGAGTGGTATCAATAAATGCGGTGATCAAAGGGCAGTGATCAGTGGAGGAAGTTCGAGAATTCAAAGGCGGTTGCAACTAAGTGTTTTGATCGCAAGGTTCAAATTGTCCGGAAGACTAAAGGAGTGACGAGGGTTGGTGCAAATGAGCGACTATGGAGGAAGGAGCGACTGTGGAGGAGGGAGCGAAAGACCCGGGGTGAAAGTGTCGGATTGTGAGGGCTGGAAAAGTTGGTGAGAGAAAAATGAAGGCATGAAGAGGGCGGCGAGGGCACGCCGCTTTATACCTGGGCCTACTGCCACCTGGAAGGCTGCAAAAAGGGCCGTTGCGCACCTGCATACCGCAGTGCTGGTGCGGGCGTACCGTTGCGGCAAGAACCGGCAGCAACGCAAGCTGGAATGGGTTTTTTCGTGCGGTGCTGGAGTGTACGTCACCGGGATTAACGCGAACAATGTCCGTTGACGCGCCGAAGAAAAAACCGCCGAGGAATTCACCAACCGTCTGCATGCTGCTTGCACGGTGCATGCAGGAACGCTGGGACATTCGCACCGTTTAGGAAGGCGACCCGCTGCGCCAGCACCACTGCTGACGAAGTGCTGTACCACAGCACTATAGCCAGCACTTTGGCAAGGAATTCCGATGGCTTGGGGGGTTTCCCCATGCGGCCTGCCCCTCTCGGAATTTAGACTGAATGCCACCAAATGCCGATAGCAATGACCCAAATCATCCAGCGACAGGAAAAGCAGCTCCACCGACACCAGCATGATGTAAGATATAGGGGGTCGCCAAGGGCAGGAAGTGGTAAATATAACTTCGCCACAAGAAGGCCCCAAGGCCCTACGAAGGCAGTGAAGGCACGTAGGGCAACCGGATCACGTGACAAAGCACACGCAAACCCACGTGACCTTACACGTGACCATCTTCTTCACGCGCTTTGTGCCACGTGATACATGTATGGACCGGGAGGGTGCACCCTCGGTATTCGCGCCCTCGACGCCCGCGCTGCCCCCGAATCTCTCGCCTGCCCTCGTCACTCAGCTCCGGCAACTCCCGTCTGATTTTACAGCCATCGATTTACAACCCCCACGCCGCCTATAAAGCCAGGCATTCCTTCACTGGCTCTATTATTCTCGTCCATTGTCATTCCGCCATCCAGCTCTGATTTGCCGCTCAGGCCACTGCTCCATCCCAGCCTCTGCTTACAGCCTGGTTACAGCCTGATTTACAGCCGTGCTACAGCGCTACCGCCAAGTTACACGGCGTTTGGAAACACTACTCCACGCCTATAACAACATCAATCCATATCACATCATACCACAGTATAAGGGCAGCTTTTGACATAGTACCTCGTCTACAAGTTATAGGCGATAATCAAGAGGCACCATCTCCAGCTACAACTTCTCGAGCCAAGAAGGTCAGAGTGTGGAGAGAGCCTCAACAGCCAAAGGTCGATAGTCAAAATACGTTCAGCTAATGAGCTTCTATGGCAATTCGGCGCCCGCCAACTCCTTGGCGTTCCCGTCGTTTGGCCAACAAAATTTACAGCCAGACACGTCAGTCGGCGAGATACAGCAGCACTTCAACCGGCAACTCCTACCCGGAGGCGACTCCAGCAAAGCTTCCGAAGAAGAAGACGGCACTACCATCGCCAGTGCCGGCTCCATTGGGAATACAGAAAATTCCTCCACCAACCCGTTGACCTCCGAAAACACCACAGCCCCCGAAATCAGCATCCTGGAGAACGAGGACAAGCCCATTCTTGCAGAGCCTCTGACAAAGCGAGTGCGCAAAAACAAGCCGGGCCACAAATTCGGGGCCAAGAAGAAACTGTGGGTATGGTCGTGGTTCGTGCAAGATAGCTCCGACCCCAGCACTGCAGCATGTGACTATTGTGGCAAGCTTGTCAAGAGAATGCCCAGTGACAAGGGGCTGCCCAAGAAACTCAGCGAACATCTACGGACACATAAGCTCAGCAAAAACCTGATCAATCCGGCCCGCTCCATTCTGGTGGACGACGGCATCTTGTACAACTCCAGTGGCGGGATCGCTGTGCCCTACTCTCCGCACTTTAATTCCCATATCGGCAATAGTGGCGATCATACCAACTCTGTTCCAACGCGTCAAAATCTGTCTGCTTTCGGCCGCAAATCACAGTCGGTAGCTACTTCCCAGTTGCAGCTGGATCACCTGAGCCATGAGGTGCTCTCTTCACAAAACCAGCAAATCCGAAGCCAGCAAATCCAAAGCCAGCAGGTTCAGGCGCTGCAGATTCAAAATCAGATTGATGGCCAGCTCACAACCCAGCATGCTCCTCTGCAGGTAGTTTCACAGCAACAACATCAACAGCATCAACAACACCAACAACAGCATCAAAAAGTGCAACATCAACAACATCAACAACATCAACAACACCAACAACACCAACAACACCAACAACACCAACAACATCAACAACACCAACAACATCAACAACACCAGCATCATCAGCGACATCAACAACAAAATCAACAAAACCAGCAACATCAACAGCATCAGAAAGTTCAACATCAACAACATCAACAACATCAACAACATCAACAACATCAACAACTACAACATCAACAACTACAACATCAACAACAACAACATCAACATCAACAACTACAACATCAACAACAACAACATCAACATCAACAACATCAACAACTACAACATCAACAGCTACAACATCAACAACTACAACTCCAGCATCAACATCAACAGCATCACCAACAGGGTCAGCCGCAGCAACAACAGTTACGAAGCGTTCCCAAAAGACGCCGCCTGGAAGAATTATCTTCACATAGCACAAATTATCGAAGAGCAAGCAGCATACAAGCAGTGCCAACGGAAAAAACAGCCCCTGCTCCGCTCCAGGGCTACAGTGATCAGATGAAGCTGCCCATAAGTGTTGAAAAGCTGTCCACAGGACTCGATGCTTCTCTCGAATATGCGCCCTACTCTGCATCGACCCTCCACCGGCACCTTCTCCGGTTCCTTGTGGATAACAAGCTCCCGATTCGCGTGCTACTGCTGCCTCTGTTCCAGCAAGTCGTGTGTGACTTAAGGCCCGATTCCGTGGGCGATCTCTTGGAGTTGACAAGTCTTTATTCGTCCTTTATGGAGGTTTCCAGGGTAGAAGGATCTGGAGAGATGAGCCATACCCACGCTACGCTTGCTGAAGCAAGTGTGGTCAATACCTTGGCGCAGGAACTCATCAAGAAGTAAGGAGATAAGAGGTCATATGAGGAAGACGGGAAGAATGGTCTTTGTAAAGAATTCATTAATAACAAGTCCATCTAAAGAAGACTGGAAGACAGGTCCATTCAAAGATGAAGTCCATGTACGTAAGGCGGAGACACGCCAAGAATTTACCAGGGATATGGCAAACCAAGCTACTATTGGCCGAAAGGTGCCAGTATGCCAGAACAACAGTGAATGAGTCTACCAAAGCATTGGCTATCCATTGGAGTCATCTGTGGGCGCTTCAAGCATCATTGGCTGATATAATTTGTGATTGGTTATTGACAAGTCTCTATTAATTGTGTCCAACACCGAAGTCTCTTCCCAATCATACAGCTAGCTCGCAGCCAGCACGAGTTTTTTCCCAGTGATGGCTTGCCGTGACGAGTCTTCCAGTGATGACTTGCCGTGACGTGCCCTTTATGGCATGCCCGTGACTATTATGCAGATTCTGGTCCTTACTGGTTGCTAACAGAGCGTACCCAGGTAGTGTTCTCGTCGTACTCTCTCCATAACCGGCTGATGGAAATGCCAAGCGAGTACTTCTTCTTGTCGATTTCATCTTTCTTCACGCGCAACTTCTCGATGGCACGCGTGATCTTGTTCCGCGTGGCATAGTCGATCTCCACGTTATAAGGCGGGAGGAGATTGGCGAGGAATCGGATTTCCTTCTCGATCTTGTCCAGACGCACCACGTACAGGTCGTACTTCTGCTGGCTCTGCTGGAGCTGGGATTTCTTGTCGGTTGCCTTACGGAGCTCGAGCTTGGCCCGGTGCTCGGGAATGTTGCCATATAGGTACTCCTTCTGGGCTTCAACCCGCTTTGGCTTGACTTCTTCTTCGCGTGATACCTTTCGAACAGTGAACTTGATGGGTTTTTTGGACACGGGCTCCGCAGCCACGGGTTTCGACACAACTTTCGGTAGCACGGGCGAAACCACAATATTGCTTTTGACGGACCCGTTGGGAAGAGTTTCTTGGGGAGCTTCCTTGGGGCTTTCCCCTTCACGTGAACTGGCGCTTTCATCCAAACGTGAACTGACCCTGGCGTCCTCCCCATTGCCTTTCGACTCGGGCTTGTTCGGGGTGGGTGCAAGCTCCAGTTTGCTCCCAGAATACTCCTCGTACTTTTTGGTGATGGTACGCACTTGGCCTTGTTCTTCTTTCACGCCGTTGATGGACAAGCTGTTGATGAGCTTGCTGGTGGAATCGGAAGACAGTAGCGATGAGACCGACGCGGGCAGGCACGGGTCCTCTGCCTCTTTGGAACCCGAGACGGCATTAGCGCCCACCTCGCTCGAATCGGCCGGTTTGGTTTCCCCAGGTTCGCTCAATGTGCGAGGCCCTGTGGGCTCATTGGAGGGTGCTAGATCAGGGGTGTCGGCCCGGGGCTCAATAGACTGGTCCATGGCGGCGGGTGTTTGCTTGAGCGGGGAAGTGTAGCAGGACAGAGTGAGATCAACAAGCCTTGATACTTCTAGTTGCTTGTCAAGCTTATCGCAGGGTGCCTTGCGTACCTTTGGAGTGGCTGTTGTGAATCGATGGACTATAGAGTGGGATCTGGCGCGTAGCTTATATGATGGTCGGAATGGGCGCGGGTCGTGCGCCCACCGACGCTATATACAGGGTGAAACATTGGCGCGCCACCAGAAAACTGCCCCACGGCGCGGCCTGCACACAAGGCAGCGCAGGCTGCGCGGCCCCCATCAAGCGCTCGGCCATTTCGAGGCCTCCTTCCACTCCTCCTCCTCTTCCTCCTCCAGAAGCCCCCTAATGCAGCTGTTTCTCCATGTGGTGGCCAGCGTCGATTCCTTTCAAGAACACGACGTAGACTTTACCCTTTCTACTGCGTGCGGAGTGCCAATCGGCTACATCACCGGACAGGTGGCCCGCCGGCTCTTGGAAAGCCCCTTCTTCATTGTCCGCAGCCCCCAAATAGTCAGCGTGGCAGCGGATCTCGATACATTGGACAAACGGACAGCGGCGTTTGCGCAAGTGGCCGAAAAATGGCGCCAAGACGATAAGCTGCTCGCGGACGGCTGGCGGAACGAGTTGTACACCGTCTTCTGCCCGAGCAAGGAGCCGTACGTGTTGGTGGAGAGGGCCTTCTCCGTGATGTTGGGCGTGGTCACGTATGGCGTGCACATCAATGGATATGTGGCCGCCAAAGATGGGCAGGAGCTCCAGATGTGGATACCTCGGCGGTCCGCAACGAAGCAGACATACCCCGGGCTCTTGGACAATATGGTGGCGGGAGGAATTGCCTTCCCGCATGGAATTTGGGACAATGTTGTCAAGGAATGCCACGAGGAGGCCGGCTTGGCAGCCGCGTTCGTGCACCAGAGGGCCAAGGCCGCGGGGCTTGTTTCGTACATGACCCAACCCGGGGGCAGTGGCGGCCATGTTCAGCCAGAGGTGGAATACATCTACGACATCGAGTTCCGGGCGCCGCACGACCCCACGCCGCGGCCCGTGGATGGCGAGGCGGCGGGGTTCGAGTTGATGCCGATGCTGGAGGTGGTGCGGCGCGTGCACGCAGGGGAGTTCAAGCCCAACTGTGCGTTGGTGGTGGTGGACTTTATGGTGCGGCACGGGCTCCTAACGGCGGAGAACGAGCCCAATCTCCACGCCATCTGCCGCCACCTCCACCGCGCCATGCCATTTCCCACCCGGAACTAGGCGGCGCCCGCCGCGGTGCACGGGTGTGGCCGCGAGCTCCCCACTCCTCCTGCTATCAGCGCCAGCTCCTCCGCGCCCTCCCCTCCTGCTACCAGCGCCAGCTCTGCATGCGTTATTGTCCGATTCTGGTCCGGCTCTCGCCCAAGCGGCCGACGTGTGAGCCACATGCGCTCTCAGGGTGTTTCATTGACACCGGCTCGCGGCACATGTGCATCACCGTGTGCCCTTTTTCCGCCACCGAGCTCTGCAACTACCGAATCCACGTGGCTGCGCCGCAAATCGGAGAGGATGTGGTTTGGTTCGGGGCCCGGGTGATTGAGAGCTTTGGGGTATTTTCCGAGGGGGGGAGAGGATCTGGCCCGGAAACTCAAGAAGCGGCCGGAGAAGCGGCCGGAGAAACCACAGAATGGCCCGAGAAAACTCAAGAAGCGGCCGAAACGCCTGCCACCAGTCTCTTTGATTTCTTGGATAAAGTCACCAAGTCTGAATTCAAGCTCTTCCCCATGGCATCCGTCCGTGGGGCTGCATTGGAAGATATGACGGTGGTACACATGGCGGCTTTTGTGCAGGCCGCATTCAAGGATGAGCTCCGCCTTCTTCAAATTGGGCAATGCCAGCATCCGTCACGGCTCACAGTTCAAAGTTGTCCGTTTGGGCTCACCAGTCCGAAGTTGTTTGCCGATTTCAGGTCCTCGGGCGGCGTGTGCGCCGTCTTCACCGATGGGTACTTGAGTGACTGCAGGTACTTGGAGAACATGATCGGGGGCATGGTCAGCCTGGAGGACTCGGCAGCCCAGATCGGGCTTGTGCTTGGAAGCCTTCGCAAGACGAACGGAGACGGCGACTTGACGGTTGTTTTGGGCTTGCTGGCGCTCGAGCGCTTATTTCCTAAAGGGGCCGGTCCCTTGACTTTAGTCCTGGCTCGGGTCAATGCAGTGTCTGCTGTTAATCCAGCGTCGAGTGCTGGAATTGTGTCTGCTGTTAATCCAGCGTCGAGTGCTGGAATTGTGTCGGGTGCTCGTGCCAGTCCAGCAACATCCCTCGCATCTAGTGGCCGGATTTGGCCGCTCCTCCTCCACTCCAAAAAAGGCCTGTCCTGGGGATCCTGCGTGGTTTACAATGAACGGACGCTCGTGACCAACCATCACGTGGTGCAACCTCTTCTCGAGGGGCTGGATGCTTCCTGCTTCGCCATTTTCGGCAAGCGCTTTCTAAAGATCCTTCCCGACCAGGTGGAGGTTCCTTTTCCGGGGTTGGACTTGGCGTTCGTCGCGCTCTGTGCAGGCACGCTTGCTGCCGGTCTCTTTCCTCCAATTGAGACGGCTAGCTACACGGATCTCGAAGCAGAGAAGCAAGCGCTCTCGGCCTTTGGCTACGGCCTCTTCTTGGACCGAGGCCGCCCGAGCCCGCTCCGGACGAGCGGGTCTATATGCCGGACGGTCCGGTTGGCGCCGTTCTCCCGGCCAAGCCAAGGCGAGCCCCAGCACCCGATTGCGTGCATGATGATCACATCGACGGCTTGCTGGAACGGGTCGTCGGGGGGCGGGGTGTTTGATACTCATGGGCGCTTTGCCGGGCTCATGTCCAGCAACGCCCGGGTGTATATGCCGGACGCCCTGCGCCAGGGCTCGTGGCCTCGCACGGAAATCGTGCCCGACTTGTGCTTTACGATTCCTGCCGACTTGATTGCGCTCTGCTACGAGGAGAAGGTCGTGGCTCGGAACCCGGTGCAGTTGAGCAGAAAGGTGGTTCAGGCGTGGAACCTCCAAGATTACTACGGCGAGAGTTTTCAGCCCATGGCCAAAATGTGATGTATTCAAACTCGAACGGCGCCAAGACGTGACGATACCAAGACGTCAAGACGTGACAATTAGCCACGAATACCAGGAGTCACGCCAGCCCAAGTGATACTCAAGCACCTGGTTCATCAATCTTAACAAGACATCAGGAGCGCCTCGATAGCAACACATCAGGAGCCTCGATCGAGATAGCGTCCAGCGGGCCAATCGCCCGGCTCCTATCGATTATTTAGATCAAACGGTCCGATCCTGGTGGATCCTATTCCGAGCTCTTCAAATTGTCGTAGCGCACATGCCCACTTGCCCGAAGAGATGCATGTATCGGCGGTAGGATGGTGGGAAACTCGTTATTCACCAAGCTCTTTTCAGGGAGGATGGCAGTCCTCACTTGCAACGGCGAAAAGGGGCCCGTCTTTTGCGCATGGGGGTCCGCCAGGTGCGCATACAAGTCCACCTTTTGGGCCGGCAAAAAGGCGGCCATTGGCGTATGGTGGCCAGTCTTCTGGCTTGGCGAAGCAACTTGATTGCCCTTCAACACGTAGTTCTTAGGGATGGATCCTGGCAACGAGAGAGGCAGGCCTTGGTACAAATGGAGGCCCTGGGGCTCGGTGGAGCGCAAGGCCATCTCGATGGACCCGATGGACTTGGACCGGTGATTCCGGGCTAGCAACGAGTCATTGCTGGCGTAAACATCGGTGGCGTTCCACTTGACCTGGTTCAAGCTCAACATGAGAAGCTCCCTCCCGAAGCGAAAGAGATTTTGCTGAAACAGAGCCAACTGGCTCTTGTTTTGAACCCACGACTCGCAGACACGAACGGCCTCCTCTAGGATGGGCATGATGCGGTGGATGCCGGTCTCGAGCTCGCAGTTTCTCCTTTCATTCACGATGACCAGCAACGATTGGAAAACCACATTTTTGGAAAGCGTCTGGTAGTCGAGCGCGGCGTGGTTGGGGCTCACGGCGTGCACAAGCGTTTTGACCAACGTGGCATACCACTGCAAAACCAAGATGTCGAGGTTGGCCCGCTGAAAAGGGTTCAACGAGAGCTGCGACACGAGCGACGGCGCCTTTTGCAAGCCCCAAAGCAGCTCGTTGAACATCAAGGGGAAACTCACGAGCCCGAAGCTGGTGCCCAAACGCGGCTGGCTGGGGTGGTGGTGGAAGAAGCCGCGGGCCTCCTCCACGAAATCCTGGAACAGCGAGTTGAGGTTCCGCTGCAAGAACTGGGGGAACTCCGGGATCGGGTCCAATTCCATCAAGTTGGCTAACAAGAGGTTGACATGTGAGGCGCTGGTGATTTCGAAGAGGCTGGTGTGCAAGAGGTCTTTGCACGGTGCCGGGGCGTCCACGAGGAGGTTTCGTTTGAAAACCTCGAAGATCTCCAGGCTGGGCCCTTTGCTCACGGACTTGTTGATACCGGCGAGCGCATCATGGAGCTCGAGCCTGGACGAAAAAACCCAGAGCGCATCTTCCGCCGTGAATGAGTTCATCTCGTTCAAGAGTGTGCTGATGACCACCAGGGCCACTTGGCCTGTAATGGGAACGGTGGGGGACTCGGGGCTCAAGAACCCGCGCATCACCTCAGCCAAGACAGTTCCGTTGAGCCTCTGGCCTAGGAACCATGTGTAGAACTTGGGCGGTTTGGCGAACGGTTTCGACTCCGAAACCAAGATGTAGATTTTCCACAAGAGGTCCATCTCCGTATCGATGAGGTTGTGGGGCAAGTTCTGGAGTGAGGCGAGGGTGGTTTGCTCCAAAACAGCCAACGTGGAGTCGTTGTTGAAGTACGACATGCAAACGTTCGTCAAGAGATAAAGGCTGCTGAGCAATTCGAGCTGGTTTGTCGGAGTGTTATGGCTAGGGGCGCTCTTTTCAACCAACGACTCGCAGGCTTTGTTGATGAACTCCGCGGCTAGCTTTTCGTAGTGGCGACTTTTGGCCGCCAGAGACAAGCATCCCACGGCCAAAATCGAATATGCCAATCCGACTTTGAACGAGTGGGGCAGGCCTAGCGAGCAAATGGATTGGTAGGCCTGGGTTTCATTATGCGATGTCGGAAGCGTGTTGTAAGGCTCCTTGACAAGAATGCAGTAGCCAATGAAGAAAAATTCTTTGAGTGGGTACTTGAGATCCTCCGGGAAGTAGTACTGCTTGAAGACCTTGGCAAGCAGAAGAACCTGGGAGATGTCCATCAGAGACGTGGCGAGCGAGGGGCACATGGGCGTCCCTAAGCCAGTATCTGGGCCCATCTGTAGACCGTCGACGCTAGTATTTTTCGGGGCCAACTGCAAGAGGGCTTTTGCGCTGGCCACAATGTTCGGCTCAGTATCTAGCGAAGATGACGAGGAGGTACGAGCGTCCAGGGAAGTTGCCGCTCCACTGACCAGGTCGGAGCCCGATATCGAGAGCGATGGCTTCAAGGACTCG
>WFIW01000025.1:0-52600 GCA_009756535.1 Metschnikowia sp. UFMG-CM-y6306 | reverse complement strand
AAGCCTTTACCACTCGGCAGAAGGGGCTGCGATTTTGATGGCAGAGAGCCCGAGGAAGCCCTGTGGGACTCCGGCGGAGATGTGTCAGGGATTTGGGACGAAACATGGGGCAAAGGATTGGAAGGGGCATGCAAGTTGTCGGGCGGCACGATGGACTGCAAGAGCTTCGGGCTTGTGGCACAGGCGTCTGACTTCAGAGTGGCCTCGAAGCTCACCACCAGCGCACCTTTGACTATTTTTCGTTCTCTGGAAGCGGTCCTTGCAACCAAGCGGATATTGTGCACCGTCCGGCAGTGCCGTTGCAAAAGGTCTCTTCGTACAAACGCCGAGGCACAGTAGGAGCAGTGGAAAGGCTTTTCATTGGTATGAGACCGCTCATGGCGCTGTTTATGTTCGGAACGAGAGAAGGCCCGGGCGCAGTATCCACAGACGTATTTCTTGGGGGGAGACAGCATATTTATAGTAAGAGGCGCTGTGATGATTCAGGGAAGGTTGAGGGATTAATCAGGGATATCAGGGATCAGGGATATCAGGGGCTAAGTCAGGGGCTATTCAGGGGCTATTCAGGGGCTATTCAGGGGCTTGCAGCCTGGCTGCTATTCGCTCCAATATAAAAGGCTGCTATTCGCTCCAATATAAAAGGCTGCGATTCACACCCGCAATGTAAACTGGCTTTCTAGCGGTGTGGTTTGATCTTTGCGCTAGAGGAACCGGAACGTCTATGAGTCACCCTGAAGACGATTTCGATGGGCTAGTTAGACTCAGGTTTAGGATAGCCAATACTTGTTTGATCTAATGTCTTGAATGTTCATTCGTGAGAATCCAAGTCGCCAATTCCCACAGGACCGAAAATTAAGGAGGCCGATCGAGAGTTTTTCAATGTCAGTTGCAAGCAGCTGGCTCCACCTAGTGACCGGTGAGAGATGAAGGAGTTGTGATGAAGGGGATTGTGGACTGGACAAAGCGGAAAGGACTATTGGCCGGACAAAAAGGACTATGGACAAAGCGGAATCCAGGAAAATTGGAATGGACTCTTGGCCAGGCAAATTGGAAAGGACTCTTGGCCTGGCAAATTGAAGGATTATGGACTAGCTTGATGCAGAAAAGCTCCAGCAAAAAAGGGCGTTTCACTGAGTGGGCAAGGCGGAATATCACGCCCTAATTCGGTGGCAGGCCTCGGCGATTAAGTAAGATGCCTCGGTGAAGTCTCGCGAGCAGCAGGGCGATCTTAACGGGATGAAGACGGGGCAAATAAGGAGAAAAGTGGTGGTATCGAGTGGAAATTCTCGCAAGCAGGGCTCGGGGCAAAAGGAGGGCACGCTTTGGTGGGTGCTACATTGTGAGCAAGCAGCATCCAGGGACCCCGCATTCGCAGATGAACTAAAGGTGGGGGAATACGCACCGCTGCGCAGAAGAACACCTTCCCTTGGGCCGCGGCAGCAACCCGACATCAGGCAGACATGACAAATACTTGCGGAAAGACTGAAAGGTCGAGAAACCGGTAGCTCGGGTCTTGGAATATGAAATACCCAGCAGGCCAAGAAATACCCAGCAGGAGATGAAAGACCCAGCGAGCGTATTTGCAGCGAGCGGGCGGACGTCCCAATGCGCTGGCCATGGGGCACTTGGACGGAGATTACGCGCCAAATGGAGAGAGCACGGCTCAAAAATGTGGCAATGAATTTCGGGCGAGCATCCACTTGGACTCACCGTTTTCCGGCGTGGGCTTCTTTACGGTTTGATGGAGGCGCGGCGTCAAGCATGCTGCGACACATGCACGAAGAAGCGGGCGCGGTACTCTTTTGAGACGCAGCGAGGCCCCGCGTGCGAAAACAAATGTGTTCCGGGGCCCTATTGATCACGGGACGCCGCATCGCCCACGGCATTTGGGGCGGTATTGAAGGTGCATTGTTTTTCTGCATATGGCAGGAAGGTTTGGCGATGCCTTTGGGCCCAACCTTGGCCCAGTTTTGGCGGCTCTGTTCCCGCATTCGATTGGCGTTTCTCCCGCAGTGAGGGCGGGCGAGAGTCTTCTCTTGGCGGCTCTTTTCCTGCACTCGACCGCATTTTCTCCAGCAGTAATTGCGAATGAAGATTGCTTCTTTTGGCGGGGTTTCCGCAAATGCATGGGCTCGCGGGGACTTTACGACGCCACATGCAGGCACAAGAATTCGAGCGCCGCGAGGGGCCGCGGAGTGGGCGGAGGATCTCGGCGCTACATGCCGGAAACCACCGCCAATCTTGGCTTGCATCTTGCACACGACAAGTCGGGCCGGCACGTGACGCGCGGGGGCCCAGTTGCTATGTTCAATCCTGGAACTGCCTCATTGAAAAATAACAACGTGGAGGAACAAGTGAGAAAAGATTGAAGCGAAATGAAAGGATTGAAGGAAATGAAAAGATTGAAGCGAAGTTGAAAGATTGAAGTGAACGATCTGAAATGACAAATGCAAGCAGAAGTCAATGCAAGACGCCCCGAGGGATAGGGCGCCGGCACCGACACACCAAGGCGCTTTGGTGTGCGCAAAATTGCCAAACTGGAAAAGGGGCGCTTGCAAATGGCTCGGCTGCAACATCCCTTGAAACACATCCCGAACAGGAAACAAGCACCGGGAAGAGAAACAGCACGCGGCCGATGCGGGCACCCCAAGCCGGCCAAGGCGTTTGGGCAGGCGCAGATCCAGCATGTCAGGTCTAAACCTGCCGCAATTGAAGGCTCGAGAAGGGCATCTGCGGCATCTGGTGTCAGAAAAGGCATCACAAAAGCGCGACACCGCGGCGCGACACCACGGCGACACCACAGCGACATCACGGCGCGACATCACAAAGGTGTGGCATCGGGCCCAAGTTGACCCGTGCGGCCAGCAGCGTGGACAAATCGGCTGATCCTGGAACCGGACAGCCTACAGCCACTGGCCCGCCTCGAGTGGTGTCTGATCCAACACGCAGTCCCATGGCTGGGCCGCGTTGATGCTTTCAATCCGCCGCAGCTCCTGCACATCGTCACAGGGCGGAATTTTTCAGTCTACCCCAGATGAGAGGGCCAATTGTGCGGACTTTCACTAGTCCATATTGGTCCAGCTTTCTGTTGTGCAGTTGTCCAGAGCCAGTCCAGAGCCAGTCTAGAGCCGAGCCGATCCACCGCCGAGCCGATCCACCGCCGAGCCGATCCGCCGAGCCCAGCCCAGAGCCGAGCCAAACTCATCGTCCAATGCTTCTGAGGGCCAAAAGTGAAGAAAGCCTCGCCACGCTCTTATCGTCCGGAGATGACTCCGACACCCGGTCCTTGTGCTCGGATCAGACGCTCACCGAAAGCAACATCCCGATCTTTCAGGAAAAGTTGGTTGCTTACACAAGCATCCGCGAACTCCCCGTGGTGGCCAGCACCTTGAAGTCGGAGATCATGCTCTATCCAAGCATGAAGGCCGTGCAAAGCGGGCGGGCGCCGGTGTTGACGCTCGTGCCGAACAAGTTCCACTTTTTGAAGAAGAGTGCGCCTCTCTTGATCGCGTATGGCCACGGCGCCGGGGGCAGAACGGAGCGGTGCCGGATCTACTTCAAGATCCTCCAGAACAATCTCACGTGCTACGTGTTCATGTTCCGAGGGGGGCACAACTTGGTGCTCTACAACAATGCGTTGAAGCCGCACTGCGACGCGGTCTACAAGGACACCAAGCTCCGTATCTACGGAGCATCGGGGGCCGCGTCCACGTTCGGCAATGCGAGCCTCCGGCTCCTCCTCATGAGCCCCGCGGCCGCGTCGCTCGCCGACGGGGTCGATGGCGCCTCGGTCGAAGCCGCCGTTTCCCTCCAGGATATACCCCTTGCCCGGCCCGGGGGCGGAGCTCTGCTCTACGACGCCGTGGTGGGCCAGAGGAAGTCCGAGGTGCTGCGGCTCTTGGCCGAGGGCCCGACCTTGGTGCCCGTGCCTTTTGCCACGTACATTGACCAGGGTGGCCACAGGACCGATGGCGGCAGACTCCGGGGCTACATTCGAATCTTCGAGGCTCCCGCTTCAAGTTCCGCTTCCGACACCAACGCTTCCGACACCAACGCTTCCGACACCAACGCTTCCGACACCAACGCCTTCTCCGAAGACTCGCTTGTGCTCTCAACGGTCTTGCTTACATTGATTGAGCAAGAGACCGTCAAGATGCGAGGCCACAACAAGCCGTCGCACGTCGGGGGCTGATATGAAGGAAGGATCCGACTTATCCCAGGATCTCGACAAGAACGGATGGGCCCGATCCCGAAGATTCAGATGGACTGCTCAATTCAAAGGGTGGAGCTGGGTTTCATGACCCGAAGGAACCCGAGAAACTTCAAGGCCACACGGTGGCTCACGATGCACGTTCGTCTTGGTTGTGATGCAGACGTCTTGTCTAACCAACGGTTCCAGATATTTTCACAACACACCAACACAAACGAGGCGCTCTGGTGCCCGCCCCGGTGCGTGTATATTGACCACCAGGCTTGTACTGACCATGGAACAAACTCTAGAAATGGCTCTTCACGTGTACGCGGCACGCCCAACCGTCGCTGTCCAATGCTTGGTTCGGGGAGACCTCAAAACTTTTCAGGAGGGTAACAGAACGAAACCCCTTCAGGGAGAGGCCTGCAAAGGCCGATTGTGAAATGCCAAACCAGGCAATGGGAATGTATGCGGGGATTGGTTGGCTCGAATTGAGTTGACATCAGCGATGGTCAAATGGAACCAAATCACCATCTGAACAAGAAGGATTTCAACGAAGTATTGGCAGTTTTCCAGCCCAATGTTCTGCTCTAAGTCGCTGTTTAGACTTTAGGCCATGGGCGAACACGTTAGTCAAATGCTCAAGAGAGCTATAATGCAGACCGCCACAATGTTCATTTCACCGATGCGGAGGATTTTTTGGCGCCTGAAAGATTTGGGTGCTCCAGGACGCTCCATGAAGTTGAATGGGGAACATAAAGCATGGACATGCTGAGGAATTATCATCAATGTGGAAACGAGAGCCTTATTTGACTATCACAATACATTGTTGGCTGTTAGAGAGGACCATCTCAATAAGTTCCAAGATTGACGTAGGATTATTCATGGTCACGGGTGTTCCTGCTCCAATGTTCAAACATAGGGAACCATTGAGTTGGACCGGCAACAGATCTGAGGAACATCGGCGCTAGTGCATTCGAACCCGCATTCTCCCGAAGGAATGACTCGGCAGCAGCCAATGGATAGTGGGTGTGCCATGTCATTAGGATCTCTGGCGAATGGCCTTCCCCATGGTAGGTAAATTTGCTCCCGTGCGCTGTGCGACCCCCGGTGGTTCTGGCTGGTTTGGTGGGATCAGGTGTGTCTGATGGTGAGCATTTGTGGAGCTCTAGTCATCGTACATGATTTGGCCCATATGTATGTATGCCAGCATTTGCAGAACGGCCTTCCGTTGGGTCCAGTGAAGGCACTGAACACACTAAGCTGGTTTCATGCTTGTTTCGCAAGATCAAAATCCACTGGCCTTGCTCACCTTTCGTTGAGTACATCAAATCATGACTCACCATAGTACCCAGATCTATCCACTCTATCCCTTGTATCCACTCTATCTTCTATCACTCTTTCCACTCTTTACAAATCTTTGAATTGTCTGGGAGATGGGGATGGGTAATACTGAAGCACTTTTCAAAAGTTGATGTCCTTATGCAATTCCTTTTTTCATTCTTCAAGCAAACCAGGACTCTTAAATTTTATTCATTGATCAACTGTCACGTTTGTCCGAATTCATGGGGATATATTGCGATTTTTCACGATGACATCACCAATCAGGTTTAATTTAGCCCGAACAACCTCTAATACCTGCTTGAATCAACGGCAAGGTGTACCATTGGCCGGGATTTCACCGGTTTTAATCCAGAAATCTCAGCCAAGAAGGGTTGCTCAGTATGAGTGCTAGACTCTGAGGATAGACTGCAAGGCTTGATCCGAGTACATGTGTCTTCTTACTGAGAATCAACTGTTCAGGTGTGTGACTTCCACGAGATATAATTCTGTCAGTACTCGCTAGTGTTCCGTCACTATTTTGCCGCTATTTTGCCACTATTCGTCACATCGTCTTCAAAAGCACTCAATTCAGCACAGTAAACTTATCCAAACCACACCAGCATTATAGAACAATCCAATCTGTCAGATTATTTCGCACCGTATAGTGCCCAGAGAAGACCTGTTTGTTGATGATTTCTAATTTGAAGGGCCATCCACACTGGTATAAATAAATGGCCATGGACGCGTCATAGCCTTTGACTGAAACTGACGACACCAGTCTATCGTAACAGGATATACCTCCCTCGTTGCACTCTCCACAGTGGGTCTGACGAAAGTGTGTACCCATCACAGAATCCTTCGACCCGAAAAGCGTATGCGCCCCAACTTTATCTAGAGCTCGAGTTTTGGCTCATCAATTTGAAGGAGTGCCATATACTCAAGGGTCAACCAAAGGGCAACGGACGAACTGGACTGGGATTTCTTGCTGTCTTGTACCGGGTGTCCAACGCTTTTCAAATAATTGGGACTGGGATTCGCTGGTGTATCCTGAGCCTTTTTTAGATGCTGGTTTGAATACTTTTGCGGCCACTCCAATTTATGACGGGGCGAGGAGCGGGCGGGAGAGACGTCTTTTTATATGTTTTGCAGCCGAGGGTCAAGATGCATGCATGACGCCTAAATCTGAAACACCGAAGCGCGTTGACTTCCCCTTTCGGCTGCTCGCGTGAAGGCCCACCCCAATATAAAAGGAGAGGACTGCCGCGCTGCTTCATGAATCAATATTTCATCGGTGGCTGCAAATATGAGCCGCCAGCTAAGGCTGTCCACCGGAAGACAGAGCCAGATATAATGACAAAACACTGAAATGCTAGCAAATACTGGCCAGAAGCTGACAAATGCTGACAAAATATAACGAGTCGTTTTCCAAACTATTCGTTCCGGTGGTGAAAGGTCTGAGCCAAGAAGCAGAACAAATCATTGGGGCAGAATATTACACCCCACGCTAGCAAAACAAATGGAACATACAAGTGGGTTTGTACACAGGATACAAGTTCAGTTGGTCCATTGTCCTTACCTCTGTTGCCTTCCGTTCCTGATCCGTCGACCTTTGACTGGCACTACAACTCCAACTTAGTTCATGTGTGGCAAAGTCCGGGTCAAGAATCCGAATATTGAGGTTTAGAGAATGGTGCCGTGAACCGCCCTCTGGTTTGAGGCCTGTGTGGAGTACAAACTCATTTATTGGATTGTTTATTGTGCTGGTTTGGTCCTCACAAATTCGCCCTTGCTTAGAATTGAACTATCCTATGGTGAATGTTCTATTATTGCTTCGTCAAGGTTATGTTGAAGATTTACACATGTTTACAAGTGAAGCTTTTATTCAGAGGCTTTTTTAAGAGATAAAATGGATTTTACTCTACTGACGAATGTTTAACAAGGTCTGCAAGGAACTGTCTCGCTCTGGCACCACTGGGGGTACTAGTGCTACTGCAGTCCTTGCCTCTGCGAAACTATGACTTTGATTAACTTGGGAAATTTACCTCACTTGATTTTCAGGGCCAAATATGGTGAAGAAAAAGATCACATCAGCAACGCCAAAGCTGGGAAGGATTCAGCAGCGAGAGATATGAAAGATTCCCGCCGTCCACCTTAGAAGATATGGAAAATTCCTGGCATCTCTTGATGCACGAGAACAAAAAATTGAAAAGGCGGAAGGTGTAGTCATGGGTTTCCATACTCTCTTCATACTGTTGCAAACTTTAATTCCTTTTCAAAGGCCCAGATGCCTTTTGTTTCAAGCATTGCCTTCTCCCCACATCATCCTAAGCCCTAACCTTTAGGCTCAGTTAGTGTGTCTCCGGCATGATGAAACGAATCTGCCCAAATGAGGCACTTGAAAGCAAGACTAAAGCTAGGGGGGGAGCCAAGTATTCCATGCTGATTTCGAAGTATCAAATACGAGAAGGTGATAATCAATTGGGCATCAAGGTGATATCTCGAGTGATAATCAACTTGCTCATGTCTATTCTGGGGGTGTTTTTCTTACGGGACCTCGCTGATGAAGTTTTATATTCGGTGTGCTCCACTCAATGCAGAACTATTCGGCTTCATGCTCCGCCAAGGGCCAAGCCTCGTTGCTTATCCATTTCGATTGCTGATACAGAGCTCAATGAACCGTGCTATTGGTCGGTTCATTGCTATTGATCTATCTGGATGCTGGACATCTGGACAATAAGAGTCATCTGGACAATAAGACTCGCCTGATCAAGAGCCTCGTCTAGTGCATTATCATGCTGCATCCGAGTGCACCAGTACCTGGTGGTTTCCGTCCGGTAACACATGTCTCTACACTCAGCAGTAGCTGATTAGGGGCAGGAGGTAGGCGATATAATTAGTACTTAAGTGGTAGACAGTATGCGATAGAAACAGTACTAGTTAGAATGGCATACAATTGCAGCCATTGAGTGGATCAGGGCGTGAGGGGCCGACGAAAATAGTGTGCAGGTCAGGGGTAAGGGGAAGAATATATAAAGCCCCCCGACCGCACTCATGCTCTCTTTTGCATAGCTCACTGGTCAGGTCTAGCTTACATCCGTGATTATCAAGTATGCTAATAAATAATTGAAAATGTCATAGCGTGCCAGAGAAGCTTTATGGCATTGGATGCTAAGACGCAGAAAGTCCACTTCGGAGGCACGTGACGGGCACATTTGCAGCCATGGGTAGTGCCGCACCCACCAGGAATTGGCCTGGCTGGATCCCTTCATCAATGCCATGATGCTGGAAACTTTGCCTTCCGGGAGGCTGGCCCGCGTGAGCGGAACCCGCCTCAGCAGAGGAGGTCGAAGATTCAAGTGGAACTTATGAGACACGTGCAGGCCCGCAAATGTGGTGGCTGCCTTTATCTTAATAAACTGCCGGGACTCCGGGTTTGGCGATCCAAAAATCCCAGGCCATGGCCGACGGGACCCGAGGCTCGTTATCTGGAACAGAAACCGCTCATCTTCAGCTATTCGAGAACAAAGTACCCTTTTGCCAAGAAGTTGCCAACAGTCATGAAAATTAACGTGCAACCTTCCGACCTAGTCAAAACACGACTGACGACGATAGTCTGGGGCCACTAGAGGGAGACTGCAGATTCGCCCGTACATCCCTATCCAAGTTGAACGCTAGCTTTGCCTCGAAAAGCCCAATGAGAATTTCATGACTAGGTTCAAACAGAGTACGAATGTTCTGGAACACTTGCAAGCGATGATTGCAACGACGTACGCGCGAGTTGATTGCACTTTGTGTGCGGACAGCAGAGGAGAAAGGATTATTCGACTAAATATTCAGTCAAGACTGGATGAGGGCAGTCAAGGTGCAATGAATTTTCCAAGTGTCAATTCAGTCACCAGGACAAAGAGGACTAAATTAGGACTCGAAGAGAGAAACAGTTCTGGGAAAGGTATCTGAGAGAAGATCTGAAAATTGTGCTTGAAGTGTGGTAGAGGGGCCGTGGGAATTGGCTTATGTGTACCAAAGGCAACTATGACGGCCGAATGGCTCCATACATAAAACCTCGTGTTATGATGTTGATACATGGCAGTTTTAGATATCAATGCGCCATCTGCAATGGTGTTGACATCTGGTTTGGCCAAGGCCTTCAAGCATCAAGTGGTTTTGGACTCTTCCTGCCAGTATTCAATACTGTTTTGACCAATCAGGCTGAAAGTTGGGGCCAGTGTCGAATCACTGATACATCCGTTGTTGGCTCACTTCTGACCAAGTTCCAGTGTTCAGTTTGATGATTCAGGTCAATGTGTGCCAGTTTTCACTAAACCATTGGTGATCTCAATCATCTAACCATCCCAAACATCTGCTTCTACAGTTGCAATCATCCCAAACATCTGACTTCTACAGTTGCAATCATCAAGTCATTACTCTGTGACTCCAGCCGTTAGCTTATCGCCCAACTATTTTTCCAATTTGTTCGGGATAGTCTGGAGCAGCTCTGTTTGGTGTGAAGCATTCCGCTGTGGCAGTGGCACCGTTTCCGAACCGCCAAAGGCGGGTCATCACCCGGTGCGTGCGGAGGGGCCGTGAGGGCTTGAGCCCTAGTCACACGCGCGCACGTGCGCCCTGGTGAGCGCGGCATGCAGGACCTTCCCACCTGCATTCCGCACCGCACGCTCTGTTCCTCAAAAAATTTTCTCTTTTCACTACACACGAATCATCTTTCACAATGGGTATGTGGAATCACTTGGCGGGCCCGCCAACACAGGCAACGGGCAAATGAGGCCAACATCATCGTGATTAGGAGAACTGATGGACAGAAATGTGGCAGAACGATGGATAGATATATGGCAGAAGAATGGACGGCGAGACTGGTCAGATTGAAAGCCCTAGTCTCTGCAATTCGTCAACTGGGCATGACTTCGAACATGTTGAACGGGAACCAAGCAACTGAGATTTATAAGAGATCCGTTCACGCCTGGTGGCGAAACTGAGACTGCTATCGGTCTGCTGAACCCGAGCAACGGGAACCTGCAGCAGGCTGTTCATCACGTGGGACCAATTGCCTTTCATTGGTTCTTGCATAGCTCCTTTGAGTCTGCCCGGTTGGGACCTGTCAAGTTGTGCGGTTAATGTGATCATAGCCTCGATGAACCCAGTGTTCCGGCAGTGAGCCAGTCCTATCTGGTTTTAGTGAGGCCAAGCTATTCAGTGTCCCTCGACTTTTCGTTAGACTTGGGCCATTCTGTTCCTCCTTCCCTAGTATCACTTGCTGGCCTAGTTGTTTTCGACTTTACTAACCTCAGTTAACGTTCCAAAGCTTAGAAAAACCTACTGCAAAGGTAAGCAGTGTCGCAAGCACACCCAGCACAAGGTGACTCAGTACAAGGCCGGCAAAGCCTCGTTGTTTGCTCAGGGTAAGAGAAGATACGACCGTAAGCAGTCCGGTTTCGGTGGTCAGACCAAGCCTGTTTTCCACAAGAAGGCCAAGACCACCAAGAAGGTTGTGTTGAGATTGGAGTGTGTCTCCTGCAAGACCAAGGCCCAGTTGTCCTTGAAGAGATGTAAGCACTTTGAGTTGGGTGGTGACAAGAAGCAAAAGGGTCAAGCCTTGCAATTCTAAGCGTCTTGCTTGCTATACAGTTAATATTCAACGAACCTTGATTAGTCCGCGTAGGCCTCCTGCCATAGTTGGTGCACGCAAATACACTGGAGCATGTGTGCCATGTACCCTGTTATTGCAATGAGGCAACACGACAGTTGTGCCAGACTGGGTGGTGGCCGACCAGGCGGCCTGGCCTATATGCAGTACAAGACACCTCTATGTTCATTCTCTATTCCATCTCTATTCCATTTGTATTCCGATTTAGATTTTATTCAGTCCGATTGGAGGCCTCGATTAGGTATTCGCCCAAGACTCGGAGTGGGTCGTCCGGCTGCTCCTTGCCGATCTTGCGGAGCCCCTGCAAGAGGTGAGCCGTGAGATGCTTGTTGAGGTACTGCCTGACCGACGAGCCTCCCACCATCTCGTGGACAGGCGGCGAAGTGTGCAGAGGAAGGTCGTCGTGGGATTCCTCGAGCTTGACTTTCTTGGGCGACGGTTCTTGTTGCGCCGGCGAGTTGTCCTCTGCCGTGACTTGCACGAGAGGCTGGATGTCGGGATTCTCCATGGCGCCGAGCGGGAGCGGTGGTAGATTGGAATTTGCCGGGGGAAGACGGGTAACCAATGTCTGGCACGATGAGTTTCAAGACGGGACTCTGACAGGTTCAGGCCAAGGTGTCAGTCCAGGAAGCTAGTGGTGCCGAATGGAGTGAACTCGGATAGACTCCTCAGAGGTTTGAGAGGATGAGTGTTCGAGTACACCAGAGATAACAAGTGGCGTCCAGATAAGCGTCCAGATAAGCGTCCAGATAAGCGTCCAGAAAAGCGTCCAGAAAAGCGTCCAGAAAAGCGTCCAGAAAAGCGTCCAGATAAGTGGCCTCCAAATCAGATGCAGCAAATAGGT
This sequence comes from Metschnikowia sp. UFMG-CM-y6306, assembly GCA_009756535.1. Classification (NCBI taxonomy): domain Eukaryota; kingdom Fungi; phylum Ascomycota; class Pichiomycetes; order Serinales; family Metschnikowiaceae; genus Metschnikowia; species Metschnikowia sp. UFMG-CM-y6306. The sequence continues at coordinate 40,582 of WFIW01000025.1, read as the reverse complement.
TGGGTGTATAGGTGGCCCAGGCGGTAGGGTAGGTCAAACAGACAACCCCAGGGACGAGGATATTCTGGATAGCCGCAGATAAAAAGGGTCCACCGTGAATAATTCCCCGAGAATGCTTCAGTAGCGCTTCAGTGATGGCTATCCACACACTTTGCAGCAAAGTCGATAGACTGCGGTATGGAACTTTGAAATCAGCAGTCAAGCGCCAAGTGAGTGAGGGAGAATAATAGCAGGGCGGGGTAACTGACGACAATCACAGCCAAGTAATCACAGCCAAGAATTGACGACAATCACAGCCAAGTAATCACAGCCAAGAACTGACGACAGTTGGGGAACTTAGGGATCAGAAGGCAGGTGGATCAACAAAGAATTCCAGAGATTCAGATCTTCCCGATAAAAGAGACAAGTCAGGGGTCGAGACAAGTCAGGGGTGGCGCCAGAACCTTTGGTGGAGAACGGAGGGCCTTGGGGCTCAATGGGAAGTCGCCAGGAGTTCGATGGCCCAGTCCAGGGGTCAGTCGTGCGGAGAGGAGTAGTTTGGAGAAGCCGCTAGCCCAGGTGACTCAATTAGGGGGGCGTAGAAATGAATGCTCCGGCAATAATCTAGGAAAGCTCCAACAATGCTTCGGAATGCTCCAGGAAACCTCCAGTAATGCTCAGCGACGCGCTGTGTCAGGCAGTGGGTTTGACCAGAGTGGATAGCGATGTGCAGGTGTACGGGTGCGCGCGCGGGCCTCCCTAGCACTCTACACTCCTGCTCCACTGCTACTACTCCCACTGCTACTACTCCCACTGCTACTACTCCCACTCCAGCTGCCCCCACTCCTACTACTCGTGCCTGTCCTGCTTCTTCGTGCTGTTTTTTCCCAGCTCTACCTCCTTCCCAAAGCGTGATAGCAGTGTTCTCACTGCACAAATATACAATTGGCCTGAATCCAGCCAATCAGACCGAACCATTGTCCCCACCGATCCCAACCGGATCTTTACCGCCATACCAATTGTCACATCATTCCACAGATATCACATCTTTGTTTGTCTGAAGATCATACATTACAAGCACGTCCATCATCCGAACATCATTACTAGTTATAATACTCTCCAGATTGAAACAGTACGTTAGCATCATAGCTACATAGCTCCTCACATTAGCTACATAAGCATTGATGGCATCGATAACAGTGGCCTCTAATTCATGCAAACTATAACACCATCAAGCATCTGATCAAGCATAGCACCATCAAAGTATAGCATCTGATACCAGCACATCTATTTCATCCAAACTAGCTTCATACTATGGACCCGTTCAAGGAGGTGGAAGAGGACTGCTGGACGCAGATCCGGGAGCTCGAGCAGTTCATGCAAAAGAGCCCGCGCGTGATGCCCGACATCGAGGCGGACTTTGGCAACAGCTACCAGGAGTTGGCCGAGACGTTGGAGGATCTCCGCCAGGCCGTGCACATCTCCGAATCCAACCCCGTGCAGTTCAGCCTCTCCTCCGAAGACATTGCCGGGCGCAAGCAGATCTTGGGCCAGTTGAGCCGAAAGGTGGCCGGGCTCCAGGCTGACTGGGACAGGCACGTGTCGGACCGTCACCGGCCACGCGAGGTCACCACCATGTCCAATCGCATCAGCCAGGACCTGAGCCCCCGGCCCGCCTACAGAGACGGCGGCTTTGGAGAAGGCGACGCTGGAGACGGCTCGCTTGGGCACGTGGACCGTGAATTCAACCAGTTCCAGCAACAGGAGATGCTCCACACGCAGGACTTGCAGCTCGATTCCATCCATCGCACCATGCAGAGCCTTAACCAGCAAGCCGCCATGATGGGCGGCGAGTTGGAGGACCAGGGCTACATGTTGGACAACTTGGACGCGGAAATGGACACCCTAGCTGGCAAGCTTCTGCGAGGCATGAAGCGCGTCAACTATGTGATTGACAAGAACAGGGAGTCCGCCAGCAATTGGTGCATTGGCATATTGGTTGTCCTTCTCTGTGTATTGTTGTTCGTATTGATTGTGGTGTGAGGCCACCACGGATCTGAGGCCAGAGCCATGGTCAATGCCATGGTCAATTCCAAGGACCAGTGCCAAAGACCGCCAAAGACCAGTGCCATCGAGCCATTGGTACATCGAGTCAATGGTTGATTATCTGCTGGCTCGAACACCTGGCTCGAACACCTGGCTCGAACATCTGCGGGTCTATCATGAACAGCGGAGATAACAACCGATGAACGGACAAATACTAATGTATGTCCTCGTGGATCCTCGGTCATGGCACAAGAGACGCCGACCCAGATAGGTTTAATGGTGCGTCTACGAGGTGATAAAAGGCCCAAGCCAGCCGAAGAGTTTGCGTTGCAAAACCAAGTGCTATACGAGTGCCATTGGTGATGCCATTTCTGGAGAATTCGCGTGGGCAATATCGGGTACTGATATGGATGCCTTTGCTCATGCTACTTCAGTGGTGAGATGGCAGCGCCCTACCGCGCCATAGTTCCTCTACTCGACACATCAACGAACCTGGAGTTAGTTATGATCATTGCAAGTGATGTTTCAGACAAGAAAATAGTAAGGTAGCTAGGTTTTTTCCACATCGACAGAAAGTCTCGAGCCAAATGCACTCAGATTCATCATCATCACAAAGAACTGTACATACAAGTTGAGAGCGATGGGGGTCAACAGGGCGCGGCGCTCGCCTTATATATTGCCGGGGCGGGTTACCCGGCGCAAGGGCCACCTAGGGCGCACGGGGCCGCACCGACCAGGGTGTCCTGCATATAGAACCAGTTGTCCCGCCCGCCACTACTCATGCCACTACTACTGCTGCTTTCCACCTGCCCTACCGCATCCATTACATACCCTTCGTAGAGCCCTCGCGGGGCTCCTGCCGAGGTGGCGGGACACGGTCACGTGCTTGTGGTGTACGGGTTCCGCGCGGTTCCCCACCTCAGCGACACTCACAACCAGACGTATACTCCTCCCAATTACTCCCCTGACCACACTCAACGATGTCCCAGGACAAGTACAAGTACCGCGTGGAGGTGCAACAGATGATGTTCGTGTCCGGGGAAACCAATGACCCGCCAATCGAAACCACATCCATCATTGAGGACATTGTCAGGGGCCAGGTGATCGAGATCCTTGTACAGTCCACCAAGACGGCGGCGCTTCGAGGCAACAGGTCCATTACTCCAGAGGACGTGATCTTTCTCATCCGGCACGACCGGGCCAAGGTCATCCGGCTCATTACGTACTTGTCGTGGAAAGACGTGCGGAAGAACACCAAAGAGGAAGGAGGCGCCACGGAGTCGCTCATGGAGCAAGAGGGCGGCACGGGCGGCGTCAGCAATGTGAATGAGCAGTCGAAGTTGATCACGCGCTACAAGAAGCTGAAGATCCGGTTGCCCTGGGAGATCCAGTTCATGTTCAGCGAGCAGCACTTGGAAACCGCCGAGGAGGCCGAGGAGGTGGACGACGAGGAAAAGGCCGCCACGCTTGCTTCGCTCAAGCGCTTGAAAATGGCCGACGAGCGCACCAAGAACATGACCAAGGAAGAGTACGTGCACTGGTCCGAGTGCCGGCAGGCGTCCTTCACGTTTCGCAAGGCCAAGAAGTTCCGGGAATGGGCGCAGATCTCGCAAATCTGCGAGTCGCGGCCCAATGATGATGTCATTGATATCTTGGGGTTCCTCACGTTTGAAATCGTGTGCTCGTTGACCGAGGAGGCCATGGCCATAAAGAGCTCCGAAGAGCGGCTTCTCCAGCAGTCAATGCTGAAGCTTGGGCCCTTGAAGGAATTGAAACGCAAGAGAAAGTACTTGTTCGACCAGCCGGACGAGTTGGCCAAGCCCATCCAGCCCTATCACATTGAGGAGGCCTGGCGACGCTTGCAGGCAATTGACTTTAAGCACAAGGCCGTGCGCAGTTTTGGCGGCGGCATGTTGAAATCTCGCACGAAGCTTATATGACGAGCTACAGCAAGGAGTATGGTCGAGTCTGCGTGGCTACAGAAACCTAAACAATCCACGGCCTTGGCGAGGACTTGGCGGGGTTGTTTAGGACTCTGGAGTGGCCTTGCAGGCGAGGCATATAATTCTGGCATGGAAAGAATTATGGGTCCACATGGAGAGTGGGCGTCATGTGTTGGAAGGGCACCAGCGGTTTGGACTGCATTGTGGATCCACGCCAGTCGATGCTTTTTGATGTCTAACATGCTATCTCTAATATGAGCTGCCACTCAGCAGACATGGCGCCGGGTGGAGAAGCTCGTCCACAGCGCGGTGGAACCTGCGCCAGCCAAGAAACTGGGCCTCACTGAAGCCGGTCCCTTCTGCCATGCTTTCGGCATCTTTTTCATCAAGTGACCTCTGGAAGCGGGCCATTTGCCGGGCGTGCGGAGCCACGTCGGCACATAGCGCCCTGGGCGGTATGCTATAGCACAAGGAGTTGTCCGGCAAACCTTGCAATTCCGCCTCGTCCGTGAAGGAGTTGGCCGACCGGCTCCTTGTCTGGGCACGGCCCAAGAGTTCTTGGACGTGGCGAGGAACCCTCTTGGCCCTACCGGCGAAAAAGTCGATCACGAGAGAGCGCATGCGGCTGATGGGCACAGGTTTCAATGCCTCGTCCGCAGGCAGGACAAGGTCGACCATCGCGTGACCCAAGTTCTTCTCGTGCGGCAAAGTCTTCTGCCTCAAGAGGGTCGACTCGTCGATCATCCAGATGTCCAAAAGCTCGTTGGGCTGCTCGTCATGCAAAATAGCCGAGTGAGTGTTTGTTCCGATAATGTCACCTGCAGAGAGCACTTCCAACCTGTTGCTAGCTTCGTGCAAGCAGTGATTGTGGCTGGGATCCTCGTGGGGGGGATTGGAGAAGAGGTCGGGATCAATGGCGGGGTCAATGGAGGCAGCGGGATCAATGGCGGGGTCAATGGAAGGATCGCGCAAGTGGCCATTGGAAGGAATGCGGCTATGCGGCCCCAGACAAAAGTCTATCAGCATATGGCCATTTCTTTGCTTGCAGCAAAGCCACTGACACTGCATTAAGGAGCGGCGCAAGTCGAGGTGGCCTTTTTCTGTCCGAGTGTCCAGCATGATGCGCTCCAATACACGGTCTGAAAGATCATAGCCACATGCAAAAGAGCAGAGCCAAAGGTACTGGTGCAAAGCGGCCGTGGACTCGACCTCAAGCGACAACACGGAGTTCTGCTCCTCGGCCACCTCCAAGATGCCCTTGGGAATCGCGTCGAGGTTCTGGACAGTGAGCACAAGAGGCCGCTTCAGGAAGTTCATCACCTCGTGCACCACGGACCAGAAGGTCTTGTCCTGGTCGAACAATATATCGCAGTCCTCAAAGAGCACCACCCCCTTCTGGAAGGCGGATTTGGGATGGGAGTGTTCGCGGGCGGGCGCAGCCAGCTTGGAGAACGCGGCCTCTCGGGTGTAGCTCTTGGGAAGAATTTCGGTGGTGCAAAACTCCTTCAAGGACGAAAGCAAGTCCTTGCGCGAGCGCTGGTGGCCCGTGTTGATTTCATGAATATACCCATCGATGGCATGGACGGCTGCATAGATGGCGGCGGACTTGCCAGCTCCACAGTCGCCGTGGATGACCAACACCGGGACGAACGAGTCCTCGTCCGTGTCGTGGTCATCCCACTCCAAGTAGTTGTCGCTGACGACAAAGTCGTCTTTGCGGCGTTTTTTCTCGCGGAACTTGACGCTTCGGGGCACTTTGGTGGACTGGGTTCGGAGAATCTCAAACAGGTTGGCCAACCACATGTTGAGGAAGTGCTTCAGCGATGTTTTGACGAGGAGCGAATCGACGGACTGCGGCTTGAAGTGCTGGGGCCAGTTCAATGTAGGCTGGGGCCAGTTCAGAGGAGGCGTGACCTCCAGCGTGGCCTCCAGCGTGGCCTCCAGCGTGGCCTCCAGTGTGGCCCCCAGTGTGGCCCCCAGTGTGGCCTCCAGTTTAGGCGTGGCGGCGAGGTTATGCAAAATCGTTCTGGCCGTAGCCTTATGAGGAGCGCTGGTCAAGGCGAGCGGGCTTCGCTGGTGGATGTAGCTCTGCATCTGATGCACCGACTGCGGGTATGAAAGGCTGGAAGCCAGTGTGTATGATAGGGCGGGAGCCGAATGAATGTATGATATGCATGAATCCAGCGGTAGCCACTCAGAGTCGGGCTCAGGCACCCCAGAGGACCGCTTGGGAGTTCGGGCTGGGCCTCTGGATCTGGGTCGATGCGGTGCTGGCGCCTCTCCTGTGACATGCATCGATTCCCGGGAGATTGGAGGCGGGTCTAGGCCTTTGAGTTTCTGGATCAGCGTCAACTTGGGCGCGGTGTTCTCGGAGGCTTTTTTCATCATCATGGCAAAGGCACTGTGGGTGCCCTTGATGCTGTGGGTGCCCTTGATGCTGTGGGAGCCCTTGATGCTGAGGGAGCCATCGGGGCACCCGCTGAAGTTGCCGTTTCCGCTCGTGTACAACGGATTCAGCTGCCGCAACATCTGTTGGAGAAACTTCCGGGGGAGCCGGAGCGTCACCTGGCACGTCGGAGGGGTGGCAATCAGCCGCAACACGTGCGGCAGAACCTTTAAGCACACCTTGAGGGCCCAGGCGCCCTTGGTGTTGCGGTACTTCTTGGAAGGGTAGCGTGCGAGGATGCTGGTGATGGGGTTGCGGTCGCCCTGGGGCTCTTTAGGAGGTTGCAGCTCCTGCGCAGGCACAACAGGGGGGGTTTGTTTCTTGAGGAGCTCCATGGCAGACACACTCTTCAGCGACGAGTACACTTTTTTTTCCAACTCCTCCAAGTCATCGACGGCCGGCAGCGGCGGAGCCACGCGGGCCTGCTTTTGTTTCTTGTTGGTATGCTGGGATCCCAGAAGCACCGATAAGAGGCCTTTGGAGCCGCGGCCCGAGGATGGTGGAAGAAGCTGGTGATTTATGGGGGGTTCATTCTGCGACGTCTCAGTCCGTAGCCGGGTATTTTTCGGGCTTTCTGTCTGTCCAGTTTCTGTCTGTCCAGTTTCTGTCTGTCCAGTTTCTGTCTGTCCACTTTCTGTCTGTCCACTTTCTGTCTGTCCACTTTCTGTCTGTCCACTTTCTGTCTGTATTCCACCATCTGTCCACCCCCTCTCTTTGGATACCCTCAGTATCTCCCCTTCCATCAGCCCACCCTCCAATCCACTCCGCGGCGCCGCCAGCTCCACAATGTGCTGTGCATAAGATGGCTCAACAGCCGCTGCTTCGTCAAGCGACTCCATCATGGATCCATAAACACCCAAGACAGCCATTTCACTCGTCCCAGCGGCACAGCGCGCAGACGCCGAGTCGTGGTCGCAGAGGCCGCCTGGATCCAGATGCAAGGAGAAGGGGCTCTCAGGGCCCGAGGACACGAGGGGATCGTCGCCCAGAACAGGCAGGCTGGAGCGGGCCATTCCCTGGCGGCGGGAACGCCAGGCGAGGTTGTTTTCCAGGCCGAGGTTCATACGGGCCGAAGCGCGTTGGCGTCGCGCTCATGAGGCCGCGCCGGTGTGCAGGACTGGCACCGGGTCGGGGTCTGCACACTGACTGCCGAATAGTCTGGTCTTTTGGAGAACCACCACGGCAAAACCATGACCGGCAATCCAACCATTTGCCTTGGCAGGGCACATCAAGCCAGCCAATTGACAGAATAGGGGATGACGCTTTTCCAGAATAACGACGCTTCTCCAGAATAGGGAACGACGCTTCTCCAGAATAGGGGACGACGCTTCTCCAGAATAGGGGATGACGCTTCTCGAGACGATTGATGCTATCACTGCATCTGTCTGGACAACTGTCTGGCTAAACCTAAAGCGGAACGAATTAGCAAAGCACGAGGCTTTAGACCTATTCCCGGGGATCAAGCGGGAAGTGCAGGAAGAAGAGGAGAGACACCAAAGCAACTGTGGTCATGCCGTTCAAACACCCACCTCCGCCTGCAGATTGCAAAGAGGTGGTTAGGGGAGACCAGCCAAGCCGTTGTCACAGTTCCGATTGACTTCCATCTGAGCTTGAACTCGTTGTGAGGAGAAGCACATTCGAGTGGGCACACCACGCAAACGCTATTCCCTGAGCATAAACCTAAGGCGCAAGAGCTCAGCAAAGCCTTAGCAGGGGTCACGCTCAAGTCACGCTCAATGGTCCAAAACACAGTGATATTCCCAGAAGTCCGGGCAAGATCACAATCTCTCAACGCCCACCGACCGCCCATGAACTGCTAGACGAGCAGGGCCCCCGTCAAGCATTTTACTTATGAAATTCATCATACGTCCAACAGACAGCGTCAGCTGCGCAGCCAGACACGGTTCCTAGCGCCCAGGCTGCTCGAGTTACTTATCCGGTTGACTGGTACGGGCCTTCGCCACTACCCCGGTGGTTCCTATGATGCAGTACATAGCCAAGGCTCTCCTGGGTTACTATTTATGACTCCGCTTATGACTCCGGAGCTTCCTATTTAACGCGACTCCGGAGCTTCCTATTTAAAAAAAACGCAACTCCTTGGAATGCATCTTCAACCCTTCCGAAGACCCGCGAGGTTTACAGAGTTCAACGGAACTGTTTGATAGCATCGTCTCTTTCTCACCATCAACATGAATTGTGTACATGCTTTTTCAGCTGTTTCCTCGTTAAATTCTGCTGGTATGCCACTGGTTGGGTGCGCTTGGCCCAGATACCCTGGACCAATTATGGTCAGGTCCGAAGAAGCAAAGAGGTTACATGGCGAGTATAGTGGGAGAAAGTCTTGTGAAATACGGGTGTTGTACTGAAGTCTATTATACGAGTGGAGTTGGCGAAAGGCTTTGCTTGCTGACCCAAAGTCTTGGCAATAAACGAAATGGTGAAGAAATTGGGGCCTGATCTATTAGTGGCAGATTCTTTGCAGCACTGCCGTCCGTTTTGATCAAGCACATTTTTCCGGGTCCGCAAGAGACCCAGCAACCCAAAACTCTCACTGGCCAAAGCTTTCTCACTGGCCAGAGCTTTCTCACTGGCCAGAGCTTTCTCACTGGCCAGAGCTTGGCCAGCAGAGCTTTCTGTCTTGGAAGGCCGCCTCTTCGGGACTCATTTTCGAGTCACGGCCAATCGTCAAAAAACGCTGACACAGACCAGACTACTCTATTACCATATATATGGTAACGCCTGGAAACTGGGCAATACTGCAGAGTCCAGTTACACACTACACTCGGTGGCTCTCTATTATGAAGGACTTATTGGTGAAATTGACAAATGGATCCAACGCCACGGTGAGTCCTAGACTTGACTCTAGCGTCATGTGCCCCAACAATTGGGAATGACCCGAGGTATGGACATCTGATACGCCGGGATGAATTGGGCAAAGACTGACTGCTGGTGATTTGAGCTACGGGCGGATACGATGGGCTTCCATCCAGACCTGAGCCACCGGGTCTTATCGTCTGTTGAAGTTCTTTGCTACGGCACTGAAGATATTGCATTCCCATGGGGTCTTTTTGAGGCTGTCTTCACGCATTACACTTTATTGCATTTGAGGATGCCATTGGAAGAGCCATTCAACGTGTCATTTCCAAGATACTCAACACCAAGAAGTCATTCAAGCATCTCACTTGATTTTCACTCCAAAGAATCAGTCATTCCAAGAGGTCATTTGCATGCCATTGCCAACACGCCATTACCACGGATATTCCAGGACATTATTAATATCACCAATGTCACCAATATGCCCTTCCAAGGTGTATGTCTTTCAACACGTCAACGTTACATTTCTTGGACCGAATCCCTAAATGGAATCGCAAATGAGGCTTCAATTCAGACGGAAGCCTCTCTCTACCTTCTTGTTACCTTTTTGCTACCTTCTAACCTTCTTGTTACCTTCTTGTTTGAGTGACAGCTGACGACGCCATGCAAAGGTCCCGTGGGGGTAGAGAGAAATGCTCGGTACAAGCGCTCAGGCCAAAGAGCATGTGGCTCTAGTCCAGGCACTTGCAGAGCAGCACCGTGCCAATCAAAAGGTTGAAGCCTGACGGTCCAGGCACACTACAATACTCCACCACTCTTCATCCGTCATCCCAGAAAGCTGTGCAGCGTCTCAAGGCGGAGACCACGGACCATTTGTTCGACATTTCGCTTTACATGAAGCACGGTAGGGTTGGGAGTTTCGAGTGCGTTATTTGGGCCAGACCATGGGCCTCGGAACTGGCCTTCGAATGAAAATGTCTCGGCGGACGAGATGCAGCCGCAGCCGTTCTTGTTCGGGGTGCTCTGCCCCCAGCCCGCTGCCTAGCGGTGGAAGACAGGAACCGATGCCTTCACCAACCACTTCTCCACCCACTACAAAGCCACATCCCACCTGCCCATAAAGGTGTGAATTGAACATATCCATGGTCATCGGAGCTCTAGTACCTGTATCGATGTCAATAGGGACACGCTGCCTAGCAATTACGGCAGGCGCATCATGATACTCAGTCAACGTCGTTGGAGGTGCATTCGCCTTCGGTGTGCCCCAGGTCGACCAAGGCTGGATGAAATGGTGAGTCGGTGTCATTAGCAATGGCATGGAGCACCCGGTGTTGGAGTCGACAAACTCTTCCAGAAAGTGCAGTCAATGCACAAGGGAGCGACCCGAGCCATTTCGTGATGGACACAGTGGATTGCGGAGAACACTAATTAATGCCACAAGTGAAGAGAGTAAGGCTGATGGTGTGATGGTCTTTTGTGATGGTCTTTTGTGATGGTCGATGGTGTCAAAAGGTATGGACTGCCACGGTTTCAGCACAGTGAAGTGCATCACATGTCCGCGGCTTAACAGGCCGTATAACCATGTCCGTTCAGGGATGCAACAGTTGTAGAGTCCCGATCACTCCACTAGCGTGAAGAAACTCCACACAGCACATAGGACAATGAATGACCCATGCATCGTGTAAGCGGGCGATGTCTTGCAAATGCACGCTACACCTACCACTTTTGTCTGAATTCTTAACATGCCTTTCCAGATCTAGTGTTCTACATACAGACCGAATCAGTTCTTATAATTCCTCTCCCCAATTTATCTGTCCATAGTTTGTTCTTTGATGACTAGTGCGAAAGGTATTCGCTTGTCCCACCTTGACCACCCATGCTTTTCCTCTATATCATTTAATTGATACTTGAATAGCGCCTTCCCCAGAGTAGCTTGACGTTGGCGCAGCCCATTCAATGATCCATTTTGTTTGCCTTTCGATTTATGATTGTCATTGTTGCCCTTACCACGAGGTTGCCAAAACGTTTGCCTTGTTATTGTTCTTGCCTGAGCCCCGTTTGCCTTTAGGGTTTTGTACCGAACGTACCTTAGTTTGGGAGCCCCACTTGTCCGTCGCATCCGACGAATCATCTGAATCAGACCACCCCTCATACTTAATTATCGGAGGAAAAGAGCCGTCATTGAATGTTCGGGAGTTATTATAGAGATAATGTTATATTCCATTTAAAGTTAGGATTACCACATACTAATACATTTATTGAAACAGAATTTACAATCCCAACTATTTTTAAATATTTACCTATGATATTAGGTTTATCATTATCTTTATCTTTAGTTTATATTTATGAATTTATGTATAAATTACCTAAATCAGGTACTTTAAAATCATATATTTATAATTTCTTTAACCAACGTAATTATTTTGATCAGTTATTAAATAATTTAATAATTAGACCAGTTTTAATATTTGGTGGTTATTTAAATGAATTAATTGATAATGGTTTATTAAAAGTTTTGGGGATGATAACATCCCCCTTCGGGGGATTTATTATTTGGTACCTTAATATTAGAAAAGGGGCCATATTTCCTGGAGGGTATAATATCGGGCCGCCTTCGGTATGTTTAATTACGACTGTGCATTAAACATCATTACAGATACCCATTAATGTAGCAGTCTGTAGCGAATCTTTATATAACCGACGATCTAGTTTTAATTTAATCGTTTTCATTGTAACGCGTGTTTCAAGAAGTTTCAAGTTTCAAGTTTCAAGAAGTTTCAATTTGACGAGAGTCGAGTAGTTATCCACGTCCTGATAAGGGACCATCCTTACGCAACGCAATGTAACTTGCATAATAGGCAGAAGCTGATAATTGGGAAGCTTAATCGTGGCCATTTGTATGTAACAACAGATTTGCATCCGAGAGAACCAAACGCCAAGCAGTATCTAACAAGGTGTACATAGGAGCCTTTTGATGCAGCTTCAAGATGACGCCAAAACTGGGCACACCTTTTTCTTCCTGGAAGCAAGAGGGAATGTAGACCTTGTCAACATATTCCTTGGTGTAAACACGACTACCATTGGAGGGAAGTCCTGGCAGACATATCTTGACAAGTTTGGAAAACAGGCATCCACAATATTTCGATTTCTGAGGATACTTTGTTAAGTATACCCCGAAAAACATCACGAGTCCGCACAGCATATTCACCATGTAACGGAGATGGACCAGAAAATCTCGATCATCAAGTAATAAATTTCAGGAATCCGGGGGCTGCTGTTGCCGCAAAGAGGGACCAGTATGATGTCCAGCAGAGAAGAAAGTCTCATAATCTGTCCCAGGCTGAGGATACACCTTTCTGGCAAGTTTCAGTACCACGTAGCTTATCGAATCGAACGGTATTAGCATATTGTAGCTTGCCAACAATGGATCTAGCGGTTGAATCGACTGACTCTTCGGCTTCTTCGGTTGAATCAACTGACTCTTCGTCTCCTTCGCCTGAGATCTTGTCAAATCCTTTTGTCAGCTGGTACTGTTTTGCTCCATCCTACTAATTTGCTACTCACCACAACATAATTCATCAGATGGATGAAAACGACATTTCTTAATGCTGAACTCGTTGAAGACATCTACATGAACCAAGTTCCTGGATTTCCGCTTAACCCAAACAAAGGATCGGGGGAATATGTATTGAAGCTCAACAAGTCACTATATGGACGAGCTCCTCTTGTGTGGAATTATTGATCAATGATCACAGAAAGATGGGATTCGAAAGAGCCATAAATGAACCGTGCGGACGACTACAAGTACTCGGAGTTGCTAGTCAATTGCCGTGAAGTTGATGAAATGCACGGCAGTCTCAATGATAAGGATGGTGCTTATCGGTGAAACGTCCAGGCCCCGGCCATTCTTTCGGATTTCGAGAACTTCAAGAAGTTCGAGAAGGACTTGCTCTTTAATGCGTTCATCACCTACTTGAACACCGTCAACACGAAGACCTCCAGCTTAGTAGACAAGAATGAAACGGCCATGAACTTCATTTTGAAGGAGTCCCAAATCGACCAGGAAATGCTGAAGTATAGGGACCACGTCATCAGCATGAAGTGCCCCCCACGCCAGAACAAAGGTACTTCGGACCTTTCTGTTCCGCCTCTGCACAAGAATGCAGCTGCCCGCAAATCATCCACAGCTTCAAAGACGTCTTCCAGCTCCTGCACTGCTCCGGCTCCAGTAAAGGAGAAGAGAAACTCCAAATTGAAACTGAAGGTGGGGTCGGTTTTCGGCCGCAAAAAGAAATCTGCGTCGTTGAAGCAATCGGAGACAATCCCCGAGACTGGCTCCATCTCTTCGTTGCCTTCAAGACAGGGGACATTTGCTTCTCGCTCAAACAGAAATTCTCTACATAACGCACCCTTGGGAACTGCGTCCTCCAAGCAGAAAAACAGGAACAACTCTGCGTTTTCTTTAAGTCAGAGTGCTAACAATTCCCCAGAAAAGGCCATGCCTGAGACACCTGACGAACGAACAAGTCCCGCCTTGAATGGTAAGGAACATGTTGAGGAATCTTCTGGTGGTTTCGGTGTTGAAGCAAGTGCTGCATCAGCTAGATCAAACGAACTGCAGACTCGTTGGTATTATCATTTGTATATTTGCGGACGCAACGGTCAGACCCGGCAGTGCTACCCGTGGAGACCCTGCAGTGGTACCCGTGAAGACCCTGATGTGTTAGACGGACTCTCTGTAACCTCTTTTATTCTTTACCCGGATCATACCTTGGATGTTCTGGTTTACCATAGAGTTTCCAATGGGAGTGACTTTGACCAAAGCTAAGGATAGTCTTCATGGTATCTAGGTATGTGTAGACATCTCCATTGGTTTCTGAGGATACAAGGGAAGTCTCACTTGAATCTACACTAGAAGTCTTTCTTGTGTGTCTAGAATTGGTGGACACTCTTGGCCTGTCTCACCCCCGTGTTCACATATTCAATATTAACATCACCATTCCTATAACACACTCTGACGAACTCCACTTTGACACCGATATGCCTCATAATGCTTATTTCCTTTGACAGATTCCAGCTTGATTGTCACAGAGGATTTGGAGCCCTGAACGCAGTCCGATGGCTCATTCGCTTACACCGCCTTGGTAGCCCATTCGGTCCGTTTCACGTGACCTGGTCTTTTTCTACAACTGTGGTGGTTTCTAGCGATCGTCAAAACCCTCTCTAAGCAGTGGACAAGAATTATGGATGCTGAAGCTTGCAAATCTTCCAGGGAAAAGCCGGACCGGCGGTGCGTGGTTCGTGGTTTTTGGCACGTTGCTCGGAATTCCCATCAATACAATGCACTCCAAAATTCGCTGCTTTGAAAAAAAGCTCTGAATCCCCATGTGGTGAATTCACGGTAGAGACTGGACCCAGTAGCCGGACTTCCGAATCAGACCTCCATTGCTAGCCAAGTCCCGACTTACTTTGGGTTGGACACGACAGCGCATATGCCAGAGAAGCGTGCATATGAACAGTCATCACGCTTGAGCGCTATTCTCTCATCTCTCTACTCTTCTTTCTACCTTTACTTTGTTTCTCACCTACGAAAGGATGCCCGACTTGTTAGACTTGTTAGACTTGTTAGACCTTGTTAGACTTGTTAGACTTGTTAGACCTTGTTAGACTTGTTAGACTTGTTAGACTTGTTAGACCTTGTTAGACCTTGTTAGACCGACTTGTTACACCGACTTGTTTTAGACCACGAGGCCGCAACTGATTGGTGTTCGAGACACCGGGGAACCCTATTTCACCGTATTTCTCCCCCTCTCCAAGTTCCAGATACACTTGAAACAGGGGTTCACTCGGCACTATTCAGAGTAGCTGGAGTGGTGGGAGAGTCAGGCACGGCGCAGGGTTGAGCACCCCAATGCACGCGGTCTAATACGTCAGCCGCACGGGCCTGTATATAGGAAGCACCCGGTCCAGTCAGCTTATCCGGTTTGACTCCTGATTGGGGCAAGCCGGAAGCTAAAGCATTCCCACTTGATTTGGTCTTTTGTGGTTGGGTAGGCCAAGATTGAAGCCGTGTTCCAGTTCTGGATCGCAAAACCAGAATCTGTTAGCCATACGAGCCGAGGACCCCCGGGTTGAAGAGTCTTATGGACAAAGTCCAGGAGCCCAAACCCTCTTCACTGATCCTCTTGCCTGCAAAGTATCTTGGTGTCGTGCAAATGTTCAAGAAGAAGCAGGTTTCAAAAATGCAAGTTTATAGACTGTTAGGTCTGAGCTGGCGTATTTTCTTCTTTTTGGAGGAGTGACTGGTATTCAAGGCGACGAAGCTTTATGGGCTTTTCCACCTTCTCGTTTGAGAACACTGGTACATTTCCAAGAGTCTTATGGAAGTGGGTGAAACATGCCAGCGGGCTGCGGGACTGGGGAGAAGGTTGAAACGGTTTTATTTCTTGGCTTGCCTTTTTGCAGCTGTGGCTTGCGTTTGGCTCTGGTTTAAAGAGCTATAGAAACATCAATACACTGAAGCAAGGAAAGTGAGCGGAGCATCAAGAAAGTGAAACGGTGACTGAAGCAGTCACGAGTCGCGGAAACCATTGAAACGGGTGCCGTTCTGGTACGCACAGACACTGACGGTCCGAGCCAGTTCATATGATATGATGTATAAGGTCAGGTTCATATGATATGATGTATAAGGTCAGGTTCATATGATATGATGTAAAAGGACAGATTAATAGCTCTTGAATATTCCTTCTATGTGGTGCCATAAACGGTAGCTATGGCCGAACACGATTATGACTACATCAATGGAGGCTTCAGTGGGTACAAGATAAGGTCCGAATATTCAGCACACGTCACGTGGAACATTTTCAAGCTCTTTGGTTTTGGCTCTACATGTTGTGCCATCTGAATGTCCATGTGGCTGTATTTCTTGTATTTGCAAGGAGCCTTTGATCCTGTTGCCAGTCATTGTCAATCTTCTTATTTCCGACACTCCCTGTCATTCTTCTCATTTTCTCATTTTCTCATTTTCTCATTTTCTCATTTTCTCATTTTCTCATTCTTCTCATTTTCTCATTTTCTCATTCTCTCATTCTTGTCACTCACTCTAACTTCTCCCCTGTTCCTTCTAGTCACTCTTATCTCCTTTTATTGCCATTCTTCTCTCATTCTGCTTCCTTTCTTATTTCCGTCCCCCTTCAATTCCACTCTTGAATCCTATTCCATCCGATCTCCCTGTGTCATAGTGACAGGGACCTTGAGATTCCACCCCAAACCATGGCATGATATAGACATCACTCCATGCGGAGAATTAAAGTTCAATACCAGCCATTGGCCCAAGTCAGTGAACAATAGGCAATGCAGCTCTGCGGCTGCACTATCATTATTTGGACTCTAGAGGTGATTGGAGATCCGGCCTCGCCCATAACACACAATCCAAAAGACATTTGCCCGTGACATCAACGTTTGCAGAGAGACTGGGCCCCAGAGATATCCTTTGCAGCCTGGAATACAATTGAAAGAACTCGCCGGAGTAGCACTGTGCACTGAAGGAAACCATGGTGTCCTGCTTTGCATACCAGCAGACTTAAGAATGTGACACTAGCCCACTGGTGCTCTGATATTAGCTCACAAGTAGAACTGCGAACTGTTTAGGGATGAGTATCAGACTGCCAAGGGCTCTTTCTGCTAGACACCAATACTCTGGACACATGCGGCGAGGAAAAACCTCACCCCTGAATCACCGTCTTCGATGTCCCACTGACTCTTTTCTGGTGTCAGGCCGATTTCATTCCTCCGTTGAAACCCAATAGCATTCAGCGGATTCGTGCTTTCTGCACTCGTGAAATATATCGTGCCTGGAGGCATGGTTTCTGGAGATATGGTGCACTCGTCAAAATGTGCTAAGGGCTTTCCAATTCTTAAGTCAGCTTCTCATCTGCGTTTCTTATGGCCTATTGCTGAAAATCTCTCCCAAATGCAACTGCAGAGAAACAGTCTCCTAGCTTTCACATAACTCCGTTCGAGAGTCTTCAAAGATGAAATTGGTCTAAAATCATTTAGCCATGAGTCTTTGCGATCCACTTTGTCCAGGCAATCGGATTGGTCGGCCCCAAAGTATTGAACTCAGTGACTGTGACAACGGCCATCAAAATGTTGCTGATATTCCTCGCGCATAGGTCGAGATAGTCGGTGGATATGCCTTGCAGCGTTCCCCACCAGAAATCTCACCATACTTCGGGCAGTTGAAGTACATCATTGAACCTTCTTTGCTTGTATAGCGGGGGCTGCTGTCATCCACAATGAACGGGGTCTTTTACCCAAGACTATCATAGACACAGATTCAGAGATTAAAGCCTTGGTATCTTCATCAAGAGTGGCTTCGAGTCTTCTTCTCTTCCAACCAGCCGAAACTCGTGGAGACCCTGCGATGTCTACTCTCGATCTTGTGAACCGAATGCAAACACGGTTGGGATATCACGTGAGCCATGTGGAGAACATGTGATTCCGACCATTACAATCCACTCAAGGATTTAAGCCGTTACGCCACTTTAGTTCTTGTCAGCACACCCACCCCAGGACCTGTCCGGAATCAAAAAGAGAATTTTGACGGACGCAAAGAGTCCTAATGGCGCGCTGGTTCACCGGGTCGAGCGCTGCGCCGCTTGCGACTGGCGTCTGTTTAACAGCCTTATGGTGGTGTAAGTTTAGCAACTAAAGCTTCGCATCATTTTTCGCTTCAGAAATGACTCCATCAGAAGTGAGTCCTGCCAACATGGCTTACCTGAGGGATGTGAGCTCGAATCAAATAAATGTCAAATCGACACCAGCTGTTAACAATTTTTGGAGCTAGCCCCGATTGAAATAATAGGTTCATGTTCTTTTTCCATGAAATTTTGAACATGTTCAAAAAACATGGAATCACCAAGATTGGCATCCGGTGTCGACAAATTTAAGGATCAGTAGCTGCAATCACAGTGCTGAATAACTTTCACTTTTGCTCGGCACCCTTCTGATTTGACCGTTTAAAGAAGAATTTCAACTTCGTGTTGTCACTGCGTGAAGAGGCCATCGCAAACAGCTCTCGAATTTGCTTTAGGAAAGGGAGCCCTCTTTCAACCAGCTACAATTACTCAAGCTGCAATCATCAAGCTGTAACTATTAAAGCTGGAATTAGTCATGCTAGAGTTATTCAATAACGAAGAAAAGTCAAGGTGTTTCATTTAATCGATGGGAATACGATGCCGAGGTTCAGAGTGTTTCGGATTCAAACTAGTCCATCTCTTATCTTGATCAAAGTAAGCAAGTTGAACCTCCTTCCCTGTGAAGCTTCTCGCTGGTGAGCTATTGACAAGGTCCAACCCCAGTCTGCAAGATTGCTGTCGCACACACAAGCAGTGGAACACCTCTATAGAATCCTCTCAATATCGATCCCAGGAATAATCCCTCATCCCTCTTTTTGATGTAGAACAAAAATTTTTAGTGCTCTTGCACATCGTAAATCGTTCTGAAGCCTCACCGAATTCCCATTAATTGTAGTCACGCATATGCTAAGCAACTAAGCAGTCGGAAGTTCCCGGATTCACCACTGCCGAAATATCGCCACTTAAATAGTTAATATCAGAGAGCATTCAGAAACCCTGGTCCCCTTTGTAGTCCACTAGTCAAAAATTTCAGTGCAAGAAAAACGATCAATTGTCAGAAAAAATTTAGGGGTGCAAACCCTAAATTTATACAATTTTTCCCCGCGATATTCCGGGTGGTGGCGTTATTTGCAGCCACTTCGCATTTTGTTTATATAAGCGCACGACGCCGCCTCTCGCCGAGCCAAACCACGAAGTTTCCAACACACTCTTTCCATCGAAGAAATCAGAATGCCAACTACACTCAAAGAACCAGAAAGCCAGAATGCAAACTCATACAGTTAAGCTCAAAAGAGTCAGTCGTCAGCTGAATTAAAGCTTCGATAATACATCCGTGCTTGCGAGGAGCAAAAAGTGCACTGCTAGCAAAAATTCAAATACCGGGAATGTGGCAGCTGGAAGGCTGAAATGAAAGGTCACTGGCCCAACTTTTCTGGAAATCACCCGAACCCCACCCGAAAGGTGACAGTTCAGGGCAATTTGTTGCCGTGTCTTGCATAGGGACCGTGCGTCATGATGATTCTTCTCCTCAACATGGCACCTGACCCTGAGCACGCAGTCCAAGGCTCATTTTACGCTATTATATGGCTGATCTTGGGCCCAGACTAAGACATGGGTTCGGGTCAGCGTGGACTTATTCGCCTTGGGCCGCAAGCTACGTCCAACATCTGCAGAGCATTTACCAAGTCGGGGTGGCGGTTGAAAGCATTTGAGGCTTTGGAAGCACCTGATCATTTTGGGATTTTGAAGCTCTGCCTCTTTGGGATGCTTCGGGACCGATTCATATCGACGGAGCTGCTTCCTGAGAGGACTCTTAAATTAGTTTAGATGCCGAAGCATCTGCACTCTTTCTTGGCACACTTATGGCAGCAAGAATCTTACGAGGGACCTCAGTTATGTCCACGGGACAATGCCATCCGAATTAATTGATCCCAAAAGGACATGATGAATACAGTCCGAATCAGCCCAAGTCACGTGCACGCAGCCGCACGTGACCGCGGGCGGATCTTCCTCATGTGGCCAGCTCCTTAATCACCATGGCCGGCTTTTCCATCAGCCTCAAAAACAAGGTGGCCAAAAAGCCAGGGCCGCGAAAAAGCGCATTCTCAGACCATGTGTCCAAAAACACCACAACGCAAATCGACGGCTTTTCTAAGCGCGGCGCCATGCTAGGCCACAAGGCCGTGGACCACACCGACCCCTTGGTCATTACACCCATGGCGGCTTCGAGCCGGCTTCCGAAAAAGGCATCAGAACAGGAACCCCCTGAGCGACGAGCCGCAACACCGGATGCGGAGCCCCAGTCTGCTCTGGCGGACGCGGAGCATCAGGCTTTGCAGTCTCTTCTCTCTGAAGCTGACACCGGAACCTTGGTGATTCAGAGAGGAGTGGGAGCTGGCGGCGAAGTTCCCGACGCCGAAGTGCCCGACGCCGACTATGAGGCAGTTCCCGTCGACCAATTTGGGGCTGCGCTTCTTCGAGGAATGGGATGGGACGGCCGGTTCGAGAAGCCGGAGCCGCGCGTGGCTTCACGGCGCAAATTGGGTGCTGTTTTGGGTATTGGTGCCAAGCCTTTGGATGCGGATTTGGAGCCTGAGTTGACCAAGAAAAACATTTCTGCCCCTTTGCAGCGTCGCCATTTCCCAGGTGAAAGCACCTCTGACCCAGACTCCACGGGCGGGGGTCTAGAACATGCCGCCGGGGAGTCCGCAGGGTCAGACCATTAGTCCAGCAATATCGTGGGATACTAACTTAAGAATGTGTATTATATGCAATGGATCGTGGTGGCCAAGGAGGTGACTGGTTCGTCGCAATCAAAACGGCCATGCAATAATGAATAGGGAAGAGAGGATGATGTCATCAGATGACGCCTAGGCCATGACACCAAGACCAATGAGGAACAATTGCCCCATCAAGGCGTGGGACCAGTGCACGGCCTTCTCCTCGAGAATGCGGCGCTCGTCCACCTTGGCCTTTTCCAACAAGTCGTCATAAATGTCGCCTACTATGCACTCATAGAGGTTGGTCAGGGTGAGGCCGGTCGTGCCGTCCAAGTCTCGTACCTTCTCAATGCCATAGGTCTTGATGGCTAACGGCCGCGCCGTCTCGTTGACATAAGTCACCAACGAGCGGAGGCCCTGGAGCGTGACGAAAGGCACGCCCGCGGCCGTCATGGGGAGCTGGCGCGGCATGCAGGCCTTGAGGTCCGAGAAGCGCACGGTGGCATTGACCACCACGTACTCGGCCGGGTCCACACTCTTCTCGCTTTGGAACGTTTCATAAAGCGCCACAATGGCGCCCTTGAGAAGCCCGTCGTCGTCCACGTGGTGCGGCTCGCTCAGCTTGGGGGCCCCCTTCAGCGTGGCCTCGCCATACTCAGACACACAGTGTTGGAGAAGGCGCGCAATGGACGTGGAAATGGACTCGCTCGGGTGCCAGTCCGGCATGCGGATGTCGGCGGAGACTTCGGCCTTTCCAGCCACCAACCAGTTGAACCTCAGCCGGGGGTTTGCAGAGATGTACCCCAAATCGATGCCCTTGAGCTCAAACCTGGTGGAGGTTTCGCCCGCAGAAGTCTGGGTCTTGTGCACGCTGAACATGCTGTTGTTGATGGTTCCAGTGACGATGCTGGCGTTGAAGAAGTCCACCAAGAGCTTATTACCGCGGAGCCGAGGCATGTCGCAGTTGAACAAGGAGATTTGCGTGGTACTGCCTCGGTCGTGGATATCGAACTGCAGGTCTCTGATGCGGATATGGTGGATATGGTAGTGGGGGTCGATGAGTGCAGACGCGGTGTTCAAGGGGTCCAATGATGGGTCTGATGGGTCTGATGGGTCCGAGCTCCGACTTGTCGGATCGGGCAACGCACCCCCTCCAGAGGTTTGGGGCAGCGCCACTTGCGCCGGGGACTTGTCCACGCGCACGTGCATGCCGAAGATGGACAAGTCCGTGATGAGCCCGTGCCCCGAATACCATTTCTTGAAGGAGAGCGAGACGTCCAACTCCGCAATTCTCGCCTCGAACGAAGGCACGTGGCTGGGCTTCAGCACTAGCGCCAAGTTCCGGAACTTGAGCATGCCGTCGTCCAACTGCGGGAGAAGGTGTCCCTTCCTGAACGTCACGTCCACGCCCATGCCTGCAGAAAGCACCTTTCCTGTCAACCAGCCAATGAAAGAGGGATCTGCCCCGGTCGTATTGCCCATCTGCTCCACCTCCGTGCCTCTCTCTTCAAGCAACGTCTTTGCGTAGTCCCACGCCCGCCCAAACGTGTCAAGAAAGTAGATGGCCGACAACACAAACGTGGTGGTGCCCAAAAGAACCCAGAGGACGTTGCCCATCACCAACCACGAGGCAAACGCCGACATTTCGTCCATGGAAAACGGCCGATCGTTTCGGAGAAGCGGCCACTTGACGTGAACCCAGAGCCGCCCGAGCGGCGTCGACGCGCGCGAGAGGAGCTCCTCTTTGCGAGGAGTTGGGACTTTGGGCTCCGGGTCCGAGATACCACGGGTCTCATTTCCCGAACCAGAAGCACGTTTGCTCCCTCGGCCGCCCCCTCGTTGTTGCCGCGTCAGCGCTTCAGTTGAATATTGGCGGCAAGTGGGCGGAAATACGGGCAAACGGGCGAGGGCGAAAGGAGCGGCGCCGACCCCAGGACCCGTGTTTAGACGCCACGAGAACCCAAATAAGTCCTGGCGTCTTGGGGTGGGGGGATCTCGGCCCTTGGGCTGTGAATATGCTCGTAGGAGGGATGTCGAAAGGCCCGGTGCAAGGGACGCCGAAAGGCCTGGTGCAAGGGACGTCGAAAGGCCTTGTGCAGGAAGGGGTGGCTTCAAGAGCAGCCGCCCGTATAAACTGCAGGCGCGGATCATCGCCAGGGATATCAAGAAGCGGTCAAATGCGGTGACGAGTCGTTGCAAAAAGGCGTAGAGGGTAGTACAGGGGAGGTGGCGAGGGAAGCTCTGCGCAGAGCATGCCGGGGCACACACGTGACCGCAGCGTGCACGTGACCGCAATCTACACGTGACCGTGGCCTGCATATGAAGGGGAATAGACGCATTGATGAAGGATAGATAGAGGGTCATGTGGACAGGGACGGGACAGACAGAGACAGGAGACAGGGATGGACAGAAACAGGAGACAGAGACAGACAGAAACAGGGACAGAGACAGACAGAAACAGGGACAGAGACAGACAGAAACAGGGACAGAAACAGGGACAGAAACAGGGACAGGTCAGAGACTGAAACACTCGCACGAGGCTCCGGCCCCGAGGTGTACGGATGTCGCGGCATCATCATCGTCTCCTAAAAATTCTGTTCCCACATCATCTCATCATGGCCGCCCCAACCGCCGCCCGAAAGCCGGCCCTGGCGCAAGCAAGCACCGCAGCTCAAGACGACACCTTGTTGATCGACACCACCAACGTCCCTCCTGCACACACCCCCATGGACGTTGAGAGCGGGTCGGAGCGCACGGCCCCCACCGAGGCCTTGACCTTGGACGAGAGCGGCAAACCCCGCTTCGTGCCCGAGGCGCAAGCGGGCATGAAGGTCAAGCTCGAGAGCAGAAAAGTGCCTGTGCCGCCGCACCGAATGACGCCGTTGAAAAACACCTGGATGAAGATCTACCCTCCGTTGGTGGACCACTTGAAGTTGCAGGTGCGCATGAACTTGAGAACCAAAACCGTGGAAATGAAGACAAACAAGCAGACCGAGGACCCGGGCGCGTTGCAGAAAGGCGCCGACTTCATCAAGGCCTTCACCTTGGGCTTTGACGTCGACGACGCCATCGCCTTGTTGCGGTTGGACGACCTATATATAGAGACGTTCGAGATCAAGGACGTCAAGACCTTGACGGGCGACCACATGTCGCGAGCCATCGGCCGGATAGCCGGAAAAGACGGCAAGACCAAGTTCGCCATTGAAAACGCCACGCGAACCCGAATCGTGTTGGCCGATCTGAAGATCCACATTTTGGGCGGCTTCACGCATATCCGCATGGCCCGCGAGGCCGTGGTGTCGTTGATTTTGGGCTCGCCTCCTGGGAAGGTGTACGGCAACTTGAGGACCGTGGCTTCTAGAATGAAGGAGAGGTATTGATGTATAGTAACCAGCATATCACTATTGCATTCACGTTTACCACTATTATCCACGTGGTACCACTATTATCCATGTGATACCACTATCATCCATGTGTTTCCACCAAACATGGTGGCTCATGCCACTTGATTGATGCCATGCGATCCATATGCCCTCTATCCCATCATCTTCACTAAATATGGTCATGATACGTCAGTGTATGATTGGATCTCATAATGGGAGCCACGTATTTCGCATCCCCAATGATATACAATCGGGCCAATTGCAGGCCGCTGGATCCATGCCCCTAGAATTGGACTATCATTCATTCTGTTGGCTTGGGGTTTCGGCTCATTTTCGGCTCATTTTCGGCTCATTTTCGGCTCGTTTTTCGGCACTCGTCAAATCGCTTCATTGATGATTGAAATCACTCTCATTCTCGTCACCCATGCATTGAAATGGTTCACCTCCTAGATCAAATCCGCAGAGAAATCATCCTGGAGCTCGTGGCCATAGTAGGGCAACATCTCTTCTAACTTGAATACTTTTTTCATCACATATGCGTCTTCGCCGTCTTGATAGTACAGCTTTTCGAGCGAGGTATTCTCGAACCGCAACGAATCGCGGTACAAGTGTAATGCTGCCCGGTTGGACTTTCTCACGTGGAGCGACACGTGTTCCGCTTTGAACGTTTCACACATGGCGTAAAGCGCCTGTTTCATCAACTTCTCGGCCAATCCCATCCGCCGGTACGTCCGCATCACGGCCAACGACGTGATGTGCCCGTGCGGCGTCTTGTCCTCGGCTGCAGGGTCATCCTCCATTTTGCCCAACACATATCCCACGATTTTCTCTCCTTTGCGGATGTACGCCGAGTCGCCTTTGGGGTCTGCGGCTTGCGTAGGGTTATTCTGGGACTTGAGCTGGAGCGTTTTGGAAAGATCGTCCGGGCTGTCCTCGGCCACTGCTTCCGTCTCCGCTGAGGAGCTGTACTCGCCTGCATCGTCGACTTCATAGGTAGTGGCCACGAAACTGGTCTGGGGCCATGAAAGGATATGGTACATGTAGTACTTCAATTGGTAGTTCTCGGGAAGATTGAGCAAATTGGCATTTTGCATGGCCTGCACATCCTCGATGGTGGCTCTCCTGATTGTCACTCCCATATCGGTTTTCTGTGGTGGCTGCCGAAGCGTAGGGCACTGGAGAAGTGGTCGTCGCGTCCCAAAACACCCATGCACCATGTATGCACTCCCATCGCCCGCCTCCAGGTAGCGGAATCTGAGCTTGGCCTCTTGGACATGGTATCGGAATAGAAGCCCGAAGGGCACAAATCCAGGAGGAGTTCCTTGTTTGTTCCCTGTTTGCAGTAACGTTTCGAAATTGTGCCCACGTCAGCCTAACTCGGGATAACCAGGTGTTCGCATCCTTGAACACATTCATCGGGAAGCCTCGGGCAAAGTTGATTCGGACCTTCGGAGAAGAGGCAGCAAACCGTGCATTGCTAATGGAATCACAGGGCGCTTTGGGCAAATGGGCCCCACCATGAATCCCACAAGGTTGGTCAAAACTTGACCTGAACACAGCATGAAACCGGATTTATATGCTCGAGACATCTTTGTGTAATTTCCGGCGACATAGAATCCTTGTTTTGTCTGCTTTATCGAACACATTTTTCATACGCTCCTCATCCTCGTGTGCTTATTGAAGAGTTCATTTGTTCCTCATCATTGCCTGGTTTATTCAAAACACCATTTTCTTGCTGCTCGCGTCTTCACTCGGCTGAATCTAAATGTCGATGATAAGTATTCTGCAGCCGAGAAGCCGCCAAAGACTGTGAGTAAATCATCAGAAGCCAGAGAACAACCAACGACGGCGTGTTTAACTGAATCTTATTTCTTCTCTGGTAAAAAGCAGCTCATCAAACTTGATCAAAAACACCGTTCTCAATGACGCCTCAGGGGTCGGCGCCGAGTGGGCCACCACCGAGGCATAGAAGCCTGCACTGTTCAAAGCGCCCTCGATGATGCCCGCCACGAAAGCAGAGCAATTGAGGTCGCCATAGTCTTTCGGAATGCTAATGAACTTGGCCATTGTCGGCACGCTTTCGATGATCATATACTCGTCGTGAGAATCCTGGGATTTTTCGAGCTCGTTGGCGGTCTTGCCAAAAATGGCTTTCCAGAAGGGTCCATGGACAAACTGTAGGATCTCGATGATCTTGATCTCTCTCTTTGCATATTTCTGGCCTTCTCTCAACTTGACTAGCTCTAAGTAGCGTTGACCAATCTGGTAGCCCAAGCCATTGAGGCGGTTTTCGAGATCGGATACGCCCTTGGACTTACTGTGGGCCCACGAGACGATTTCACCAAAAAGAAACGACAAAGCAGAGAGGCTCATTTCCTTTGACTTCTTCGAATGCACGTTGCGGTCGTAGATGGCCGCATGGGATGTGGGCGTCAAGTCCACGGGCCGCTTGGCGGCAAGGATAGCGCTGGTCTCGCTGGTGATGCAGTTGGACGCGGGCCCGATCGAGGGGTTGTAGCCAAATCCGGACTTGGAAGTATCATGGATGGTGAGCGTGCCAAAGTTGGCCAAGGAGGGGAGAATGGGCGTGTCGGACATGGGGACTGGGTTGGTGGGAGGAGGTTTTGATGAGCGGCTAGCCACCTGCAGAAAACGCCCCGCATGCAGGCACACCGAGTTGCAGCCGCGCATCCATGGCCTCCTTCCGGGCTGCCCTTGTAGCAGTAGCTGCGAACATAGCCATACCCCATGAAGAAGCCGATTCCCGTGGACGAGCCGTTCCCTGCACTTTGTATGTTGGATCATTGCGCCAGCCGTTTTTGCTAACCTTAGCATGTTATGGAAAACCCCTTTTGTCCAAGACGCGACGCTTCAACCTAGCATTCTCTCATGCCCAGCGCGTAGCCAAGGTTCCGGGAACAAAGGCGCTTACTTCTTTGGAGAAGTTGAGTGGGATTTTCGGCATATCGGAACAAGATGATGGCCGCCCTCAGTTCACGGAGTTGTCTCAGAACTTGGACCCTGCTCGGGAAAAGAATGCTGCCGCCAACGGCTCTGGTGTTTCGGGTTCCGTAAGGCCTGGTTTGGGGAAGAAGACGTCCGACATCATAACCGAAGAGCAGCCGTCCAAATATGAAGAATCAGGAACAAAAGAGTCTTTGGGTAAGGAGGGAATTGCTAAAGCGGCTTCCGTTTCAGGGGCGACCAACCAGGCGGCAAAACGTGCCGTAAAGAAAAGGGCAGCGTCCTTTTGCAAGGATAAAAAAGAACAGACAAAACAAAGCAAAGGCAATGATCCCCCCTGGAAGCCGCAGAAGGCTTCGGATTCTCTTGCAACTTCGACACCCCTTAGAAGCCAAGCGGTGGATTTTTTCAAAGGGGTCAGTCTTTCTCCCTACGAGTTTTCCATCGACCGAGGAGTAGCTTTTGCACCGCACGGCGGGGCGGGAGAAGATTACAGGGTGGGAAAAAGCTGGGTAGAGGCTCATGGGGCTGAGAAGGCTGGGGGAGTTGGAGGTATGCGGGAGAATAGTGAGGGAGCGTCCCCGGAAGCTGTCCTAGTTGTGCCCCCGGAAGCTGTCCCAGATGTGTCCCCGGATGTTGCCTTATTTGTGCCCCCGGAAGTCACCCCCGTTGTGCCCCCGGAAGGTCTCTTAGGTGTGACCACATCCCACACAATTCCCCGTCCCAGCACCACGCCCCGAGCCAAATTCTACCGAGCCTATGTTTCCACCCAGCTTCGTCGGAAAAGCCGCACCGGAAAGAGTCTGAAACAAAAGAGACCCAAAAAAATTCCTCGTGCTCACCCGTCCCAATATCCAATTACTGCGGCGAGGTCACCTCCCCTCGAATCCCCAATAATAATGACCAATCAAAAAAAAGCGCTTACACCTGATCGGCAAGGCTACGACAGTGATGTGCCCCTTACAAAGCTCAAAAGGGGGCCGAAGCAAGATCAAGGGAGAAATAAAGGTCACGAGCACCTCATGGAGTCGATGCGAGTCAGTGGGTGTGCGCAAATTGAGTCAGTGCCGAAAAGGAATGAAACCGGAGCGAGAAAGTTTGGAGAGATGAAGCAGAACAAACATGTGCCAAAAATGATCAAAAGCGTACCGAAAAAGATTGCAATTGAGCTGAAAGGGATTGAGAAAGAGCCAGAAAAGGATGAAAGAGAGCCAGAAGACGAAAGAGAGCCAGAGGACGAAAGGCCAGAGGACGAAAGGGAGCCAGGGGACGAAAGGGAGCCAGAGGACGAAAGGAAGCCCAAGATTAAAAGAAAGCCGACAAGGACCCAAGGAGAACCGAAAAAGATCAAAAAGGCGCCACGAAAAAGACGCCCCAGAAAACCCAAACTCCACTATACCTACCGGCAACTACTAGAAACATGTCCTCCCGGAGAGGACTTGCTTGATGTCATCAGATGGAAAAAACGTGACATGTCTCGCGAGCGTGGGCAGCAGCCGAACCTGACCACCAACGCATCACGCACAACGTGCACGTGACGCGCCACCCCATAATCTCCGGTGCGCTTGCCTCTATGCCCGCATGTCACAACCACACGCTAGCAACCCCCCGGAAAAGCTTCCGGTCATCGAACGGGAGGAACTCATCAAAAAGCTCGAAAAGATCCCCACGGAAGTTCTCCGAAGCATATTGGCCAATCAGGTTGACCTCGAAATCCGCTTGAAGCACAAAGAGTTGGCACTAACCGATGAGGAGATCGGCAAGTGTGAAGCCCAGATGCTTGCGCTCCGCAAGTTCTTGGAGGTGCCCAACGAAGTGTCGTTCCGAAACGAGCCCAGCAACTTCACTCTCAAATACTACACCATTTTGAACGAGCAGCTAAGCGTCAACTTCACCCGTTTACAACAACAGCAGTACCAGCAGCCCGTGCTTAAAGAGAACATTTTCGAGGACCACGCGAATGGGAGAGACAGCGGTGCCCATTCATACCGGACCCGATCGACAACATCCTCGTTGCGGCCTTATCTAGCCGGCTCCCCTCTGGCCATCACAGGGTGTCTCTACCGGCGCACCGATGGCGTGGTGGTGAAGCTCACGTGCCTGGATTGCCACCGGAGCAATTTCTCCTCTGCGCAGGGGTTTTTGAATCATAACCGGATCGCTCATTCTAAGGAGTTCACCTCGCAGGATGCAGCGGCGTTGAGCTGCGGAGAGGCTCTAGCCGATGAGTTACAAGACGAGGAGGGCTTGATGAGCGTTCTGCTATTGAGGCAAAGGGGACTAGACGCATCCAAAAACCTCAGCAATAGTCCGTCTCCATACGAAGACAAGTTGGGGATTCGGGCAGAGAGAACAGATTCATCGAGTGCAAGACGAGAGCTTGGGGGTGAACGAAAAGACCCAGTGAATGGGAAAAAGAGCTCTATATATGAGAAAAAAGCATGTGTGCATGAGAAAAAAGGTTCGCATGAAAGAACCAACCCCAAGATTCGCAAGAGAGAAGATGAAGTGGGGTCCAAGGAGCTAATGAAGAAGTTGATTGACAAGGGAATTGCGCAGGACGCCTCAGAGTATCAGGCCATGGTGCTGGAGTTACGAACCGAGGTGCCAAACTCCCATCTCTTCGAGGGCGAAAGCGAAGTTGACGACGAGGAGAAGATGAAAGTGGCCAAACAGAATCCTTTGGTCTTGGAAGGCTCTGCAGAAGGCGATACGACCAAGGGCTCGGCTTCGCTAGCGGCAAGTACGCACACAAGCTTGAGTCGGTGCGCAGAAGACGAACTGGAAAGCGAGCCGGGCCAGCGACACGGCGATGTCAAGTATCGGAGCGATACTGGGGGAAAGTACGAGAATCGATTACGCCGGCGTAAATCTCGAAGCGGCAAGGATGTCGAGAACGATCGAAAGCGGCGCAGATAGGCCGCAGCCACGGCGTGAGCCGCTCCAGAATTGATTCTCCAGTGCGCAGCGATATTGCAGGTGGGACCGAAGGAAGAGAGGAGGAAAATGGATAGGAAGATGAAGGAGAAGAGACTAGGTGATGAAGACGAGAAAAGATCAACAGAAGAGATCAAAGAGATTAACAGAAGAGATCAAAGAGATCAACAGAAGAGATCAAAGAGATCAACAGAAGAGATCAACGAAGACATGCAGGGCGAACTAACACAAGAAGTAGTTAGTCAGGGCAGAACAGGAAAGAGAGAGATTATCAGGAAAGCGTCTCACCAAGATAATGCCAAGTGGAATCTCGGCCACGTTTTGGCCAGGGGAAACAAGTTGGTCAAGTCCTGGGTCATGCGAAACACATTTCGACTCGCATCAATTGCTTCCCAAATGGAATTCTTGTCATCAGGGACGAACCGCTGTGCATATACAATGGCGCAGTGATCCAGACTAGCTCCAGTCCAAAACAAAAGAGTTTGCCAGCACGCCAGTGTCGCCAAGTGCTTCAGCCCCCCGAAACAGGACCGCGGAGATATGCTTGGTGGAGGCGGAGGTTGATGAATGCAGACCACGAGGACAAGGGCGAAGCGGGGACCCAGGCCCGGTGGAAGAGCGGTATTCCGGTGATGGAGATGGGAGAGCGATATGTCCGTGATGGAGATGGGAGAGCGGTGGTGGAGACGGGAAGTGATGGAGCCGACCGAGCACGGCTCCGGGCGCGCGTGTGCAGGCCACCAGATGTGGGCATCGGCACGAGGTCGCAATGACGCACGTCGTTAGTAATCCCCGTTAGACTTTTCTTGAGGCATTTTCGTAAGCGCGGACCACCACAGAGTACACAAGGCGCTGCCCCCAACTAGCATTAGAACTCCTCTGCACGGCTGGAACGCTCTGACGCATCCCGAGGCCGCTCTGAAACCGTTCTGAAACAGCAGCGTGCCGCGCAACCTTTCCTATCTCGGAGCCCCCTCCTCCCCACCTCCTTCTCCGCCTCCATCCCCTCCTCATCCCCTCACCCTGTCCCAAAACACCGTGGTTTTGGCAAAGAGAAGCCCTCAATTGTCCGAATCAGCGCTTCTCCAGCGGCACAACTCAATCCCTACCCCAGGCGTGTCCATGAGTGTCGGCTCCTTCTTTCGGTTCCCTGCGCCCGAACACGTCGCCGCCAATGGCCCTAAAAATAGCACGGGGCCAGGCTGCCGCCAGCGACAATCCAGTGGCCGTCTCTGTGGCGGCGCCGAAAGCCCCAGCAACATCAAAGCGGCGCTGTGCTTGCAACCGTCGCCCGAAGCAGACTACTTCACGATTAAAGACATGCCCGAGCCAAAGCAGGCCGTGGGTGGCGCCGCAGACGCCACGTGGCGAAAGCCGCATGGCCCGCCTCAGAATCTGGGCTCCATCAGCTCGCTAGGGTCTGACGCCACGCTCTCGAGCAACACTCTGCACTCGGACCAGGGGTCGTTTTTATCGAGCGAGACCTTGGTTGACGCTTCGCCAGACCCGGCGCGGCCGCCACGAGCCTTACTGGGTTTGGGTTCGACTTTGGCCACGACTTCGGGAACTGCTACGACTTCGGGAACTGCTACGACTTCGGGAACTGCTACGACTTCGGAAACTGCTACAACTTCGGGAACTGCTACAAGCTCGGGAACCGCTACAAGCTCAGGAACTGCTACAAGCTCGGGAACCGCTACAAGCTCAGGAACTGCTACAAGCTCAGGAACTGCTACAAGCTCAGGAACTGCTGCTCCTGCCCGCATCAGCGACCTTGCTATTCATGAAGACAGCGCTCGGCCATATCGCAAGTTTTCGGAGTGTTCTCCGGCTTTCCTGCGTATGCCTCACCCCATTCCTACCCTCAGAAAGCAACATACGCTTCCAAGTTTGTTTGCCCCTCAGAAGGACTGGCCTGTGGCGGGAGATGGCTCCATTCTTGGTCTGTTTGGTACCACTCCTGGTGGTATTGGTGGTGCTGGTACTCCTGGTGTCGGTACTCCTGGTGTCGGTACTCCTGGTGTCGGTACTCCTGGTGTCGGTGCTCCTGATGGCAGTAGCACGTCTCCTCGCTTGCATTCAGCCAAAAAAGAAAACTACAAGGACACCATCGCCAAGCTCTCGCCCACCATCTCCTACATCCCCCCTCAGCAGGTGGCCAAGCTCTTGGCAGACAGCAGCGTCTGCCCCGAGACAGGCCTTCGCGACGTGTTGGTGCTTGATATCCGGTCGTTTGCCGATTACGTCAAAAGCCATGTGCACGGCGCCATCAACATCTGCTTGCCGTCCACGCTTTTGAAAAGAGCCTCCTTCAACCTCAACCGATGCGTGGTGTCGTTGCCCACGTACGAGAAGACCATCTTGCACAATTACTTCCACCACAATAAGCTTAACGCCAGCGTGGGCCGCGTGGTTGCCCGTGCAAACGTCCCTTCGGGTGCCCATGGCCTCCCGCTGATTGTGGTGTACGACACGTGTGCCGCTTCGGCCAGCCTCTACCATATATGCAAGAAGTTGGTGGACTTTTCGTGCTACGACGCGTCGTCGGCGCCGCCCATCTACGTGGTGGATTGCTCGTTTGACTCTTTGAAGGGCTTCTCGGGCGTGGGCATGTCCAGCGGGGCCACCGGTCTCGCGGACCTCAGCACTCTTGCCGTGCGCCCGGACGAGGCCGCATCTGGGGTGGCGACGCTCAGTGACCCGAGCCTGGCGCCGGGGCTGTGCCAGCGGACGGCATCGGCGGATGTGCTGACGGTCGGGAAAAGTCCGGTCCGCACGCCCATCATCTCCAACTTCTCGCTTCCGAAAAACCTCCCCCAGAGCCAGTTCAAGATTCGCCACAATGAGGAGAAGTTCGACTTCTCGGAGGTGCCGGAGGAGGAGCTCGGCGTGCCGTTGTCGTCGCCCGAGGCCCGCCAGCTTCCGCAGTGGCTTCGAGAGTCCATGACCAACACCCACCACATCCAACGCAACTTCGAGCGCTTGGAGGAGTGTGAAAAGCGCCGGCTCAACTCGGCCCTCCGGCTTCCCGTGCAAACGGACTTTGCCACGCCCGGCGGCACCATGGACGTCACGCCCATCATCAACAGCGGCTTGGATTTCGGCCACAAGAACCGCTACAAGGACATTTTCTTGTACGAGCACTCGCGCGTTTCGCTCAGCGACACCGACGGCTCCAAGTCGGGCCACGATCCCCAGGACTGTGACTACATCAATGCCTCGTACCTCCGGCCGTGTGTGCAGAACGAGGCGATCTCGCTGTTTGTTCACAGCCACCCCGACTGGGCCCCGCTGATCAACTACCTAGCCACGCAGGGCCCCATGAAGCAGACGGCCGGCGACTTGTGGCGCTGTGTCCACAACCAGAGGTGCGCGGTGGTGGTGTCGTTGACGGGGGAAACGGACAATGGCGTGGAGAAGTGCTACGCCTTCTGGAAATCCGGGCGCTACTACTCCGATGCGCAGCAGCTCGACGTGCGGCTCTTGGGCTCCGAGCTGTATAAGAACGTCGTGGTGCGACGGTTGGTGGTGGAGAACGACGGCCGCCCCCACCACGTGACGCAGTTGCACTTGAGTACCTGGCAGGACATGACGTCCGACGTCGACTTGGACGAGATTCTCTACATGATCCGGCAGAAGCGGCGGATCCTCCTGGGCGTGCACGAGCTCCCGATGTACCCGACGCTCATCCACTGCTCGGCTGGGTGTGGACGCACGGGAGTGTTTGTGGCGGCAGACACGCTCATCAACTTGGTCAGCACTGGCCTCCACCGCCTTGCGGCCGACCCGGTCTACGAGATTGTCAATAACTTGCGCAAGCAGCGCATCTCCATGGTGCAGACGCTCCGTCAGTACTCGATGATCTATAATCTTTTGCGGGAGTCCATCAAGCGCGACGGCCAAGGCGAGGGGGTGCATTCCACTGAAGACAGATTCCGCCTGGAGTCAAGGGTACTGTGTGGCAAGGAGACTGTGCATCAAGAGTCTGTGCATCAAGAGTCTGTGCATCAAGAGTCTGTGCATCAAGAGTGTGTGCATCAAGAGTCTGTGCATCAAGAGTCTGTGCATCAAGAGTCTGTGCATCAAGAGTCTGTGCATCAAGGGGTCTCTCCAACAGAAAGAGTCACAAACTCAACAACAGAGAGAAGTATATGAAGACTGCAGATGAAATTTGAATGAGGTTGATCCAAAAGGAGGCCTGCAAGAACATCTTGGCCAAGGCAATGCGCATGCATTACTAGGGGTGGAGTGAGTCCATTCGTTGCATGCAACATCATGACTGAGAGATGGGAGAACAACGGCAGATAAAGCAAAGAGCCTGATGAGCCCGAATCCGCCATGACTAATAAGTCCGGCGGAGTGACCAGGCCGGCAAACCCTGCAAGGTTCAAGCTGACCGCTGATGAAGAATCAAGTTGGGGTGACCACGGCCGACGAAAATCAAGCTGGGGTGACCACGACCGATACAGCAATGGAGGCTTGAGACCTTAGTGATGGACCATGAGTACCCTGGAACATGAAGGGACTCAAGATCCGACCAAAAGCTCGGTTGAATTCAGCAGCTACACTTTTCGGGAGACGTATATTCAGGCAGCAGGACCTGACAAAGCTGTTCAGTCGAAGTTTGTTCCCAAACAACAGGATCTGCACTCTGGCCTATCACGATGTGCAGTCTGACCTACGATTGAAGTGGTTTGAGCCAAGTCCCCCCAAGCTTTTTTTGCCAGAAGATCGCTTTCAACTGGGGCCGCCTCCGTGGAGACATTCTGGCCAAGCCAAAGTTGACGAGCGGCGCAAATGGCTTCTGGTGACTCCCCAGCGTTGCGAAAGGAGGGCAGAAGGTGTCATGCATCGAAACATAGAGCATGGAAGCACGGTGCCACCAACAACACCAGCTCAAAGGGACAACTCGGCCAGCGCACCCCGGCCAGCGCACTCCTATTCAGGCGACACCAAGCATCGGCCTTTTGTGGGCACCACGCCGATGTCGTTGGTGCTCTGTGGTGATGGTGGGAACCGGACGAAGATGCTCAGGTGCCGGCATGAGCGGGCTCTATCCTGACCTTCAACCCGCGTGGAAGTATCTTCACAAAGGATATAAATATCCTCGGCCCGATTTATCATGTGTTGATAGATGAAGGAATCCAAGTATGCAAATCCCTAGCCTTAGGGAGGGAAAGTGTCCTAATTATAACAACATTGACATAGAATGCATAGCAAGAAATATATTGTATTTATGATGACCAGTTTATCCGGGAAGGAAATAAAAAAACCTCAGGCCACGGCAAGAACCAGGCCAGGACCAACCATAAAGCCATATACAAAGCCTACAAGCAAGAGGCTCAAAGGACGCCCGTTAGATCCACTATGAGTAGCGCACTACCCATGGATACGCAAGTAAATCCAAACATTGCTGATGGCCTCAACCATCATTTTCCCAACTTATCCGGGTATGTCTGCCAGGTATTCTTTCCAGTGACTCTCGTGTTTGCACCGAGGAAATGTTGACAAAGTCTACATTCCCTCCTTGCTTATCCCCGCCCACCTTGGGTACTAGTACAACCTTGTCCAATTAGTTTTGGACCTTGGTTTTTATTATCATAAATTATTTGGGCGGGCCTCTCTCCCCTCTAATTTTTGACTATAGGTTGATACATGGTCTGATTTAGATTATACATGACTTTATTAATGTGAGTATAAAATTAAAAAAACCTTAAACCTTATAAATCAACGCTACTTATAATAATAATTATTTATATGAATATATATGTTTAAAGATGGGCATTGATAATCTTGTATCGCCCTATGGTGGGTCGATGTATTTAAAACATCTTTTTTTTATATATCCTATTGACATATCATTATTTATACTATAATTGTTATGTTCTTTTGTAGTTGTTTTCAGCGTCAAGTACTTAAGAGAAGGTGTATTCGTTGATGATCCCTAAAACAAGGGGGATCATCCAAACTTGTATAGATAAAAACTGGCCCGGCCCGCATCAATAAGTGGTAATGAGAGTTTAACTATACCTAATTTACCAATATCTATATCATCAACACATCCTATATTATCAACTTCTTCTTTTGATTTTGTATTAAATATATTATTTTTAATATTATCTGATTTATATGATGTAGTTATATTAGATAGGAAAAATTTGGCGTCGGGCGCCTCATGGCGAGATGCCGGCCTGGTTGCGCCATTTCCAGCCGCCGTGGGGGCACGATGGCGCCATAATTGGTCGGAGTGGGGTGTTACACACGTTCGGGCCGCCTTAGACGTCCCGATAAGTCCTGGGAAGGCTTATCTAGGCCAATGGCGCCTTGAGGCGGGTATTTGTCCTGCATCTAAGAAAACCACGACGTTGCATTTGGGTAAAACCACGGCGCTGCATCGGATAAGATGCAGCTGGTGCCATCTGAGTCTCGGAGATAGTTGGTCGGGATAGCGCCCGTCTCTCTCCAAGTGGGGGTAACGATGATTTCCCCGCAGGTAAATTTGGTATCCATGGGTAGCGCGCTACCCATGGTGGATCTAACTGAAGGTAAGAAAATAGCAAAACCGAATAATAATGCTAAGAAAATAATTCAACACATATTAATTAATTTCTCATATCTAACTCTAGGTAAAGTAGCTCTAACTCAAATATAAGTAAAGCGAAAACATAAGCTTTTAAACCTGGATAATACCCGTACCACCACCAAAGAATAAAATAACAGTTAATGTTGATAAGAATAAGATTAAGCATATTCAGATAAGAAGAATAAAACAAAAATAGACGATGATATTCTGTCATATGACCTGAAACTAATTCACATTCAGCTTCAACATTATCAAAAGGAGGTCTAGCACATTCTGCTACACAACCTATAAATCAAATTATAGATGAAGGTGTTAGGCTCCCCATGGGTAGTGTACTACCCATAGACACTCAAAGTGCGATGCACGGCTAGAGGTATGACGTCGGACCTCGCCTCCATGCTCGATCCAGACCCCTATGGTCCCCTTCTCCCGAGATCTAGACTGATAAGCCCTTATCTCAATAAGACTTATCCGGTCAGCCACTCGGCACGACTCGCCCGAAGAAGGCCTTATCCCGATAACGGCCCGAATACGTGGCGCAGTTGCTGCCGGCTTTCTATATAACTCGGATGTGTCCCCTTTGTTTCACGGATCATCAACAATATACTTCCTTCTCTTAGTCTTGCATCTATCGAACCTGACAGAAGGTAATAAAGGTATAAATAATCAAATAGATGTTTCTAGTTCAACATATCTAGATAAATCCATACTACCTGCAAATAAATTACATAATAAAACAATAGCAGTTAAAACTAAGTCATAACTGATTAATTGTGCTGTAGAACGTATAGAACCTAATAATGAATATTTACTATTAGCTGACCATCCAGCTAATAAAGTTCCAAATACACCTACACTACTTATTGCTAATGTTAATATTAATCCATAATTATGATCTGTTATTGTTATACCTGGTCCAAATGGAATTACTGATCAACGTAATAATGCTGAAATATGATATAATAGGACTTATAAATAAAATTAATTTATCTGCATGTGTAGGTGTTATTTCTTTCAGTAATAATTTAGCAGCATCGGCTATGGCCATTGAAATACCATAAAATATCTTACATATATAATCCGCAATGCAGATATTTTATATTCAAATGCCCCTAAGTAGGTCGGTATTTATATATGGTTAGATAAAGTTGGAAAACATCTCCCTAAATATTATACTTCAAATTATATTATGTATAATCAGGATGAAATCTTGATGATTAGGGCCGTAGACCCCCCTATTACCCTCCCTTCGGGGGGACTTTTGAAGGAGAAAATGGTGTACACACTTTTGGCCACCTTACTTGAATACATTGAAGCGGCCACAAGAGGCTACTATGCACCTCTTGTCAGATACAGTTCGGCTTTTGGGTTCGGCGACGTGTAACCGTCGACCCCAGCTGAAAAGAGGCCGGTCCGGTTTTCTCCGTGACCTAGACGATGCACCAGCTGTACCCGGTTAGCCTGCTTGTACCAAATGCAACCTTCATCGTCTTTTGACTAATGAAAGAATTACTCCAAGTACATTTTAAAATTCAGAAACGGTCTTATGGGGAGTTTGGCTGGGGCGGCACATCTGTCAAATAATAACGCAGATGTCCTAAGGGGGGCTCATGGAGAACAGAAAACTCCAGTAGAATAAAAGGATAAAAGCCCCCTTGATTTTGATTTTCAGTGTGATTACAAACCATGAAAGTGTGGCCTATCGATCCTTTACGTTTACCTCAAATTCTGACGTACAGAATTTGAGGCTAGAGGTGCCAGAAAAGTTACCACAGGCATAACTGGCTTGTGGCAGTCAAGCGTTCATAGCGACATTGCTTTTTGATTCTTCGATGTCGGCTCTTCCTATCATACCGAAGTAGACCTCGGTAAGCGTTGGACTGTTCACCCACTAATAGAGAACGTGATCTGGGTTTAGACCGGCGTGAGACAGGTTAGTTTTACCCTACTGATGGATTGTTGTTACAATAGTAATTAAACTTAGTACGAGAGGAACCGTTCATTCAGATAATTGGTATATGGCTTAAAGCATTGAGCCGAAGCTACCATCTGCAGGATTATGGCTGAACGCCTCTAAGTCAGAATCCATGCTAGGAGTAACGATACAAGATTTGGTATTTATAAGCGTTTTACGCTCAAGCCATATGGTGAATGATTCTGGGATGGAAGTTCTCAGTGAAGCACTTGATATTTTTTATTATACATTAATCCTAAGTAGTCGGCTTAGAGAGAACATGGTATGCAGGACAAAGGCCGGCGCCATTTGGCCTAGAGAAGCCAGATTGGGACTTGTTGGGCCATTCGGGCGTCTGGCCGGTCCCACCGCCCCATTCGAACCATGGGGATCCCCAGAGAAGTTCAGCTCCAAAGGCTGAAAAATACCCTTACAAACATTCCGAGGCCAACACGGAAACCGGACATGCATCATGGCGGAACAAACAGGTTGAACCATGCAACACCGGGTACCAAGAGATTTCCAACAAAAGGAGCCCGAAAGACGACGCCACGGTCTCGGTCACTATTCACCCGGCAAAGCGCAAACTTCAATATCAAGGTGTTGCCGATATGGACTCTGGATGTCTGCAATGGATTGTCAATGGTCATGGATCGTTTCCGGAACAGTACCCATTAGGACCATCAACAAGACCTATATGGACCTCAACAATACCTATATGGACCTCAACAATACCTATATGGACCTCAACAATACCTATATGGACCTCAACAATACCTATATGGACCTCAACAATACCTATCAGGACCATCAACGTATGGACGGTCGGACGGTACGTCAGGTAGGAAGTGGCCCGATCAGTCTGATAGGCGGCGCTTGGCCGAATGGGATTTGGGATTCCTTCATCTCCTGATCTTAGCAAAGTGGTTGATGGAGTTTTCGGTTCAATCGGAGATATTGAACGCTTTACATTCAAGCTGCGACAAAGTGACCCATTTCGGCACTTTGCATTGAAGGTCCCTGATGGCTGCGTCAAAGCGCTCCAAGCAGGACCTGCTCAACCATCGTCCTGACCACCAGGCCCTGTTCGGTCGACCGTCCATGACTTCTCTGCTTCGAAGCACGATACGAACCTCCTTGAACAAAGTCCAGCACTTGCTCATCTCGCCACCGACTCCTTTACACAAGAGGAGTTCACCACTCCAAGGGCCGGGATGACCGAATTAAACAGGGGCCAGTTCCACCCGGATGCCTGGGACAGAAGCGAGCCGGCGGCCAATCCAAGTGCAATGGAAAGACTTTTGGAGTCAACCTCTGACTTTAACATGGCTAGTTGCCAGCTGGTGAAGAGAATGAGAGCCAATCACAAGAATCTAACGGGCATTCGGATGGATCCGTCAACTTCTGTGCGTCTGGCTTGAGCTGGTGACCCATCCCACAACCGCATGTACCAGCGACCACTTGACTACCGGACCTTGAGACCAGGAACCACTTGACTACCGGACCTTGACCAGCGACCCAGAGACAACCTCACACCATGGTGTGGAGATGCAGACTTGGTGCCAGCACACTGTATGAGGACGACGCCGAAATCCTAGGGTCCATTATAACCGCATGCTTTCATCCATGCGCGTACTTGTCTTCTTTTGCATAACATGTGTTCCATCCGCATTTCCTTTGTTCTCAATGGCACAAGTACATCGCATGTCCTCTGGCCTGGTGGATCTGGGCCGGCCTGGCTCCGGTAGAAGGGACCAGGCCCGTGCACCACGTGGTCACGTGCGTGGTCTTGCTTTGCGCGTGTTGGAGGTTTCGTGGAGCTGCTCCTTGAGAATATACATGCAGATTCCCCGGTATGAATGAGGACTGGTGTTATGGCAAAAAGTTTGTTAGGATTATTGTGTATCTTTCGGATATAAGCTACCTATACACAGGATTAAGCTCCTAACGGGCTTCTCAGTTGTTCGGATCTTTTCCAGGAACGACGACCTAATGATGATTGGGTATTCTGAACGGCTACTTACAAGTAGGAACTCTCCCGAACAGTATTAAGGATATCTTTAGTTACTTAATGGTATCTGTGTTAACTATAACTTATCTAAGATTAAGTAATGGAGTTCTGCCGTTCATAATCGGGCTTACGTCTCCCTTATGTATCTGGAGGGAATCCTGGG
>WFIW01000018.1:207584-290079 GCA_009756535.1 Metschnikowia sp. UFMG-CM-y6306 | reverse complement strand
GGGGGGGGGGGGGGGGGGGGGGGGGGGGGGGGGGGGGGGCCTCATGTTGATTGGATGGCTGCACATTGTGCCACCACGGCGGTATATGCCTGTGCCAAGGCCAGGATTCGAAACTTCACGGCGACGACGGTCCAAGCCAAAGCAAAAGCGGAAAAAGACGCAATAACATTCAGGAAATGTTGTGTCTGTCCAAGAAAGCTGGCATAGAAGCGGACGCCATCAGAAAATCACATCGAACCATTGCAAAAAGTGCGAATATGGGAGGGACGAAAAGGCCAGGGATAAATGGCTTGGGTGGAAAAGGAGAGGGAATGAATCTGGCTTGAAGATGTGGTTGATGTACCGGGAAACTGCCGAGCTTTTTATAGCTACCAAGCAGGTATCACCTGGGCGAACGCCCAGGCGCCGTTTTATCGTGGTTAGCCCTCTTTCCCTGCATGGGCGCCGCGCCGAAAAGCACATGCCAAGATTCCTTGGGTATGGCAGTTCATCTGCATAGAGTGCACAAGGTGCATGCAGACCCACCTGTCCACCACGACCACCCAACGACAGCGGCCAAAACCCGAAGGTGACGACCCGTGACCCATCAAGGAGAAAACAGGAGGATTCAGTACATTCTTGGCTGTCGATTGTGAAGGTGGTGGATCCCCGCCCCGCGAATATCTTGGCTTTCTAAGCTTCCTTGAGAGTTGGCCGTTGAGATGCATGGCGAACATGCTTTTCCCAAGTCACGTGGCGCTGCGTCAAAACACGACAACCCTCTCCCGCAATGAGCGGCCGTGAAGTCTTGGCGGACAACGAGGGACAGGACTTCTTTCAATGGCACCAAGGGTACCTCCACCCCTAAAGAATCGAATGTCACTGTTGACTAGAGCTCCAGCAATACATTTGTTTCGCTGTACCACTGAAGCTGGCATCAATTGTTTTTTCCGTTCGCTTTGAGGCGGTGTTAACTCGTTATATTCCAAGCATTCACCCGACTATGCCTTTGTTTCTGTGTATTGGTAAGCCTGGGGTACATACCTTGTACATTGTGTGCGGAGCAGACTGTGGTGTATCGATGGTCTATGGGAATTCACATGCGCTTGCCTGAAGAGTTTGGAACCGTGCTCACAGGGCTTATTTTGGCTCAGGGTGTTCGAAAATGTGGAAGTTCAGCCAAGACTTCTTCTCTTAGCTTTGCAAGCTCCTTATCAGTGAGGATCAATCATGATTGGTCAGAGTCACCCGATCGCGTCTGATGTGACTTCTCTGCTGGAAAAGCCGGTTTTCTTTTTGGGCACTAATTTGGGG
The DNA here is from genome assembly GCA_009756535.1 of Metschnikowia sp. UFMG-CM-y6306. Classification (NCBI taxonomy): domain Eukaryota; kingdom Fungi; phylum Ascomycota; class Pichiomycetes; order Serinales; family Metschnikowiaceae; genus Metschnikowia; species Metschnikowia sp. UFMG-CM-y6306. The sequence continues at coordinate 288,786 of WFIW01000018.1, read as the reverse complement.
CTTTCAATCCCCGAGGCCGGAACAAAATCAAGAAAAGTTTCTCAGTGGTTCAGTGGGCTTAAATTTACCACCATATTGTGAACTTTGTTGCAGAGTGGACATGTACTACCTGCAGGCTGATGTTGAGTGCGGACCCGCGACCTTGCGTGGCCCGTTTGCTGCATGCTCGGCTTGCGATAGATGGTCAACGAGTGCCTGGCACGTGCTGCCAAGGTCTCCTGTGGACGGTGTGAATGCATACCGGATTTGGCGCTTTGGTCGATGAGGATAATTGCAGATTCCGTGCACCACACTAAAGCCAGCTTGAAGTTTCCGATGCAAGCCCACGCTGTCTGAAGAATATCCATGATGCGTAGATTGTCCAGATTTTTGAGCAAGGGTAAATCTGTCACAGAGTTCAAGCTCGTATTTTTGTTCTTTCGAAGCAGATTGGAGAAGACAATGGGAAAAGCGCGTTGGTCTCACTAGTCGTGCCTTGCTCATAAATCATGTGTTCGCATTCAGTTCACTGGGAGTCTCTTATTATTATGATCTTTCACCTCGGATTTGCCACTGTTCTTGCCCGCTTTGTTGATAAAATCTCCCTCGCCGATGTATAACCGTCATTCTTCGCGTTCTCATTATCATCAAGTTTTCTCTTTATGGCTATGGGCTCCTACCGGTTATGCAGCTCGACTTCCCGGTTTATTCAAACAATCCAGACTGGACCCCGACCTCAATAGCCAATCTATCAAGGTCCCTCTAGTAAAAGCATAAGCTGGTTGAAGGAAAAACAAAACTCTCTGGTTTGTGGAAGGGGTATTTACCCTTACAGATGGCACAAAGATCCTTAGTTTTGAGTAACGCCCAATTAAAAGCTCTCGCGCTTGAGTGACACCGGGAGAAAGATAGGAGGATTTTTTGAGGAAAGAATATTTCAACGCAGTAATGTCTAATGTGTTGTGATACCCCGACGGGCTTGAGGTAGTGTTGGCTCAAATCCTTCAATGTGCAAGCAGATTCAAAGGGACTTGAAGGCAAATCCTAGAGCTATGGGTTTCTGATGAACCTTCAACAATTCAGGGTCTCTAAAATAAAAATGAGACCATAAGCAAGAATATTCAGGCGTTATACCTACCTCCGAATCAGGGCTTAGACTGAGTAGAATTTTTGGGGACATGAATCGAATAAGTATGAATTGAATTCTTCGTTAAATAACAAATGAAAATCAGAAGAGGCACCGTTCACAAAACTCAACGCAATAAATTAGGCTCTCAGAGTCGGAGCGTTTCAGGCTTTCCAACACCCCGGACGGTCCTTTGGGGTGTTGGAAGATTTGAGCGCTTGAAAATTGCCATGGCTACCACTGGCAGAAATCGTCCCTGTACCCTTTGTTAATGGTAGTGAGCCTCTTGAGCATGATGAGGAAGATGCACTTAAAAAAATTATCGAAAGTAGCGGCGGCAAAAGCCCTTTATATTCTTGCGTGTCTGTGGTCAAATATGAAACGTGGTAGTGTGTGCGCTATTTACAAACGGCGAATTGCAGCCACGCGGCGAGGTGTATAAAAAGCAGCAACCTCCTCTGCTCTTCTCGAGCAAAACAGCAGCGGCAGCGAGAGAACGTTGAAACCTCCAAAAGATTAGCTCAAAAGTTTAAAGAAAAGTGAAAGCAAGGATTGAATCTAGAGCAAAGTTATTGCAAAAGTCTGAAGAAAGGTGGTTAAAAGCGATACTAAAATCACGCGTTTACGGGAAACTAAATCATTAGCAAGTACAATAAACAGAAAGGAATGCTGAAATATTACAAGCGCGTTTGATAACTACAGCCCCATTTGGACCTTTTCAATGTGTTCATGATGTGATGGTGTGGGGTTTCGACAAGCAACGGAATGCAACTCCGGAGTCTAGGTTGGCTGCATGACATACACAGAGAGAAATTTGGGCAACTGAAATATCCCCTGCTCATGAGACTTCTCTTGTAATTTGGAGTGTTTGTTGGGAGAGCCACGAACGGGAATTCACAAAGACGGACAATACAGAGAAATTACACACGTCGTTAGGGGAACAAATGGTCGCGCTCCATGCCCGGTGTGTTCTGCATAAAGTGCAAGTTGGGTGATTTTTCGAGGGATGTACGGGCAATTTTTTTTCGCCCTCTTATGAGGTCTCGGCGTTTATTGAAACGCGGTGAGATGCTGGCGATGAGGGTGTTTTGCTTCCGTACTAATAAACGTGGGAAGGGGAAAACCGCAAGAATGCCAAATTTTGCCAAAATCAAGTGGAATTATCCAACTCAGAGGGATTAAACAGTTGCGCGTGGTTTGCAGCTCCGGCGAGTCGCAAGTGTCGTGGTGCGCAGCATTTGTTGCGGTGATTGCCGGCCACATCCTGCGCGCAAGCGCGACTGATAAGAATCACGGGCGGCCGGTTTCATATCTATCGAGATATAAATAACGCCCTCCGTCACAGTCCCATTGAAGCCATCAAACCAGCCTTTTTTTCGGTGTCTTACAAATCCCACTCCAGTCTCACAATGTCCAAGCTCGTCGACTCCTCCTATGGAAAAGCCAATGTCAAGTTCATGAAGGTCAAGAAAGACCCCCAGAACCCTCAGGTGCAAGAGGTTTTGCAGGCCAACTGCAAAGTGTTGCTCCGGGGAAATTTTGATGTGTCGTACACCAATGCCGACAACTCGCCAGTGGTGCCAACCGACACCGTCAAAAATACAATTTTGGTGGAGGCCAAGAACACAGACGTGTGGCCCATTGAGCGGTTTGCCGGGCATTTGGCCAAGCACTTCACCGAAAAGTACGCGCACGTGACGGGCGTGGAGATCTCGATTGTGCAGAGCAGATGGTCCAAGTTCGAGGTCAAGGGCAAGTTGCACGACCACTCGTTCAGAAACGAGGGCCCCGAGACCAGGAGAACGTACTTGGAGTACGACCAGAAGTCAGGCAAGCTCAGCATCACCAGCTCCATCAAGGACTTGAAGGTGTTGAAGTCCACGGGATCCATGTTCTACGGATTTCACGAGTGTGACTACACCGTGTTGAAGCCCACGCAAGACCGCGTGCTCTCCACGGACGTGGACGCATCGTGGGTGTACAAGTCGGCGCTCAAGTCGTTGGACGATGTGGCCAAGCTTGCGGACGAAGGCGTGTTTGACTCCACCTACGAAGCAGCGCGGCGGATCACTTTGGAGCGTTTCGCCTTGGAGAACTCGCCCTCGGTGCAGGCCACCATGTACAACATGTCGCAGGAGATCTTGGCCACCAGCAAGCAAGTGGACACGGTTTCGTACGAGTTGCCCAACATTCACTATGTGTTGTACAACTTGGAATGGAAGGGCATCAAGAACAACGACGACTTGTACTACCCATCGTCGGATCCCAACGGGTGGATCAAGTGCACGGTTGGAAGAGAGAGCAAGGCAAAGTTGTAGCGCAAGACTGCACGAAGAGCGGTCCAGGCTCAGATAGACAAGAAGTAGGGCAATGCAATAAATCAGAAAACAAATGGAACGGCTTAGCGGCCAGTTACTAGAGTAACCAGCAAGTAACAGAGCGCTGAGGCGGTGGCGGTGGCGGGCACGTGACACGCACGTGACAGCACGGCTGGCACAGGGACCCCGGCCATCGGCCCCACGAGCACAGCACAGCCGTGCTAAATCGCGCACATCCGTACACCGCGGGCTTATACGGGCCCGCTGCGTGCAGGGCGCGCGCGATGGCCGGCCCCGCCGAGCCGCACCTAATTGTCGCAAATCGGCTAGCAAGCTTTTAGGACCGAGCACGCTAGCTTATAAAGAGGCCATGGTCCGCTCCTCTTTCCGCATCATTTTCCATCACAGCACCGTTCGGGCAAATCATCCCTTTAGCCGACCGGACCTCACATCAGACCTCAATCGATTATTTCATCTCCCCAATTGCCCATTCATATTCCACCCCACAACCCTTCCCCCATGAGCTCCTCCTCCTCCCTTGAAGACAAGGGCAGGCCCTACGAGCCGGACTATGTGACCCGGCAAAAAACGCAGGAAGGCGTCAATTCCATCATCAGCAAGCTCGAGGAAGGCACCGGCGCCCTCGGGCCGTTGGAGCAGCCCTATGACCTCCAGCGCGTGGTGTCACGCCCCGACCCCAAGTCCTCGCCCCACGACCAGGACCCCTACAAGTACCTCGTGGACGAGCAGACGGGCATGCGGCTTGTGGAGTTCTTGGACGGCGACAAGGGCAACCCCAAGCTGCTTTCCAGCGCACGCAAGTGGCTCTTTACCGGTATTCTCGGCATGGTGTGTTTTGTGGTGGCGCTCGGCTCGGCCATCGTCACTGGAGACATGGACACGCCCGCAAAGTACTTCGGGGTGTCGGAAGAAGTGATTATCCTCTCCACGGTGACGGTGTTTGTGCTAGGGTTCGGGTTCGGGCCCTTGGTGTTCGCGCCTGCCTCCGAGGAGATTGGCCGGAAGCCCATCTACGTGGTGACGTTGGGGCTCGCGGTGATCTTCATCATTCCCTGCGCCTTGGCCAAGAACATTGCCACCATCTTGGTGTGCCGGTTGATTGACGGGTTGCTCTTCTCGGCGCCCATGTGCTTGATTGGCGGCTCGTTGTCGGACATCTGGGACGGCAAGGAGCGCGGCAAGGCCATGGCGGTGTTCTCGGCCGCACCTTTCTTGGGTCCCGTCATGGGCCCCATTTTCGGCGGCCTCCTCGGCGACTTCACCAGCACCTGGAGGTGGATCTACTGGACGTTTCTCATCGTGGCGGGCTTCTTCTACGTGTTGTTCGTGGTGTTGGTGCCCGAGACCCACCACAACACCATTTTGAAGAAGCGGGCTGCGCACTTGCGCAAGGTCACGGGCGACGACACCTACAAGGCCTTGTGTGAGTTGAAGGTGCGGTCCAAGGCCGAGATCGCCAAGACCTCGCTCCTCCGGCCATTCCTCTTGTTGAGCGAGCTCATTGTGTTTTTGATCACCATCTACATGTCGGTGTGCTACGGCTTGCTCTACATGTTCTTCTTTGCCTACCCGGTGGTGTACATGGAGGACAAGGGCTGGTCCGCGTCCAAAACCGGCATCATGTTCATTCCCATCGGCGCGGGCGTGCTTGTGGCGTGCGCCGTGACTCCATTCATCAACAACGACTACAACAAACGCGCCCAGCCCTACCGTGACAGGGGCGAGTTGCCTCCTCCGGAGTTGCGCTTGATCCCCATGATGTTCGGGTGCTGGTTCCTCCCCGTGGGGCTCTTTGCTTTTGCCTGGTCGTCGTACCTGTACATCTCGTGGGCCGGGCCCTCGTTCTCGGGCATGGCCGTGGGCTTTGGCTTCTTGTGCCTCTATAACCCGGCAAACAACTACGTGGTGGACTCGTACCAGCACTACGCCGCCTCGGCGTTGGCGGCCAAGACCTTTGTGAGGTCGGTGTTCGGAGCATGTGTGCCGTTGTTCACCATCCAGATGTACCACCGCTTGGGCAACCAGTGGGCCACCTCGTTGATGGCCTTCATCTCGTTGGCGTGCTGCGCCATTCCATACTTGTTCTTTTTCTACGGCGCTAGAATCAGAAAGTTCTCCAAGTACGCCTACTCACAGTAGGCAGGGAGCATTATAGAGTATTTATGGGTCTGCGAGACCGGCAGACCGAAAGACATGGCCCTTTGAGGCATGCATCAGTCTTACTAAGGTATAATAATACATACATTAATTGAAGAATGGATTCGTAGGGTGGATCCAGTGATGACTAGACTATTAAACTATAATCTACTAGACAAACTAGTCTACTAGACAAATATAGTCTACTAGACAAACTAGTCTACTAGACAAACTAGTCTACTCCACTGTCTACTACCATGCCTAAGCCTACTACAAGCCCTTAAACCTCGGTGACAGCGGGATTTAGGCAGATTCTAGGATTGTCAGCATCCTCAGAGATGACTGGGCAAACGGCGGTAACAGCTAGCAGTCAGGGTCCAGCAGCGGTCAGTATGCAGGATATCTTATACAGCGGTCAAATTCGCCCGGGCCAAGGAAAGAGGTATTCATCTATACAAGGGGAATCTATAAATAAATCCGCCTTGAAGTCCCGTACATTGCGACTGGCCGGGCGGTCTAGACCTCGGACGAAGAGGACCCAAGTGGGAAGGGCCCTGCATCGGCGGGTCAAGGTCATTCTAACGGAGCAAAGCACGTGTACCAGGGTCTGATGTCTTTGCTCGACGAATTCCAAGTGGTTTTAATGGATGCTTGTTTTTTGTCAGAGATTTGCACCCGGGTGCTTTTCAGGGCTCCAATGGTCACTCCCGGCGACGCGCTTTTTGAAGTCAGTGGGACAGTCCCTCCCATGATACAAATAAAGTTTAAAGATAAAGGAGTACCAATATGAGGGTATATTAATTGGGTGAATAACAAAAAACACTTTATCAATATGAAGACAATTTGTAACGAAGCATATATAAGTTTTTATAAGATATATGAACGTTCAACGACTAGTAATTGAGTAAGCTAACAATAATATTACCACGAGCGCCCAATACCTAATTTAATCCGCCCCTTTCAGGGGCGGGTTAACCATTAAGTATAAATCATGTTATTTATATAGAGGTTATTTATAAAATATAAAATATGGAATAAATAATATCGAATAGGAGGTAAAAGACAACTTAAAAAGCGAAAGCAATAATGTAATTCTGGGGTAGCCCTTTGGTTATATTCTACGGCTTGTTCGATCGTGGAAGCACTGTACTATGGCCTGTCTTGAATTCCCCAAAAACGCCTTGATCAAACCGGAGCGGGGAACCCTGACCTTTTTAGACTCAAGAAAGGCTAGGCCTTTGCCTCGTCTGCTCGTCCAATCACGGTAATCACAGCGGTTTCCTCCATTATTTACAGAACGCTTGGCACATGTATCCTATTTTGCTGTCCTGCCGGTCCGGTGCACGTGTCTTCTGCTCAACAGCTTCAACGTGCCCGCGGGTGCACCAATGTCCCAACACTTATACCAGGAATGCCCTCAATGGATAGAAGTATTGGGAGTAGATACTGGTAAAATCTATCATCTTAATCTGAGAGTATTAAAGAAAGTATAAGGATCACCCACAAATTAGTGTAGCACCAGACTGCCAGATTCTTGTGAGGCGTAAGGACTACGAGAAGATGTATTTGTTGAGGGCCATAAAACAGGGGCACTTCCGAGTCATACAGAAGGGTGCGCCACCACTGCGCCCCGTAATCGGGCCGTTATCGGGAAAAAAGGCTTTAATCGGCTAGTGGTCGACGGAGAAGCCCTTTGCTCGATGGATCGGTCTAGCCCTCGAAGGAAGCAGCGGTTCGGACCGAGCATCGAGGAAAGGCCTGTTGAACTATGCCAAGCGAACATCCAGGTGTGCGCATCGGAGTCAAGAGACGAGAGTTAGTTCGTCTTGTCGCCGTGTGCAGACAAGGCCGTTGTGTCATGCTACTGCTTCTACAGTGCCAGTCCCGAGGACGTGAAGGACGGCTGGCACAACGATATCCTGGTGCAGCGTCTCTTGGAGTCGGTGCCGGGGTTGGATCCGCGGCTCCAGGAGCTCTTTGTGCAGTGTGGCTACGACATCAAGCAGTGGCGGTTGTATGTGCACGAGCCACTTCCCTACTTCTACAAGGCCAGCGGATTACAGATGAAATCAGACGAGTGACGCATTAGTGGCACGAGGCAAAGGGCCCGAAGAGATAGATGCACTTACGGTCCCAAGTTTACGGACTGGAGAGTCTACACGAGGCAAGACGCTTAAGTACCGGTAAGTGATGCACTTCAGGGGATTGCGTGTTAGCCGAGAAGCGAACAGATCCCGAACACTTAAGAAGGTGATTCCCACAAGTATTGGAAAGGCATCAGAAAATCAAGGAAATAGAATACGAGGATCACCTGGTATTACCTTAGGAATATAAGAAGATAAAATTATGACTACTGAAGTGAGGAACTTCGTGATTTCTCTCTTTTCTATTCTGAATATAAATACCAGGCGATTTTCCCTGAATTTCTGATGTCCTTCCAACACTCGCGGGAACCTCCTTAAATATTCCACCTGGCTTCTCACTGAGTAGCTCCGAAGACACTAACCATTCATTGGTATGCACGAAGGGTTATTCTTTGCAAGGCTTCTGCTTATTTCTTACATTGAAGAAAGGTTTCAACCTTTGCCTGCACCTGTTTCAGCTGCATCATGTGCCACGGAAACGTCAGCTCATCGCTCGGGCCGACGCAGCGCACTATAACCTGTTGAGAATTGTAGTATACACTAATCTGGAATGGTTATCTCGTTGTCTTCCGACAACTTCTTTAATTGAGGGACTTCTGTAGTCATAGCTTTGTCTTCTTATATTCCTAAGATAATACCAGGTGATTCTCGTATTCTCTTTCCTTGATCTTCTAATTGTGTTTCTCAACCATACAGCCTCTCCAACAGGGTGCCTATGGGTAGCACACTACCCATTGGTAGTTAATGAAATTATATCATGTTCAGTAGCTTTCGTGCCGTTCGGTTTTACGCGAAAGTATTCCTAAAGGCCCAATTTACCACTAGACCTAGAGATGAATACAACTATTCTAAACAGGCTGATTTTATTTCCTTTATCCCGGCTGGGATCGAGTTCGATTGCTACTCAAAGGTATCCTTACAAAAAACAGGCTTTCACATGCACTTTCTGTACTTCTGCTTTTTTTTATAATACCACTTGCTAGATCCACTGGTAGCCTGCCACCCATGGATACACAACCACGACTCGAACCACCTGGAGAGGCATGCCCACCCCAACCACCTATCTCCGAGGCTCAGTGGAGACGGCAGTTGCACCCCATCAGGTGCAGCGCCGTGGTACCCACTGGAATTTAATGTCGTGGTGTTCTAAGATACTGGAACAATCCCGCCTCTGACACCACTTCGGCCCAACATAAGCCAGCATGGGATGTACGGGCGATCTAGGCGGCCGTATACCAACGCTCCACTTCGTACCAAGATGGCGCCATCGTGCCCTCACGCCGACTGAAGGTGGTGCATTCAAATCCCTCGGTATGGGGCCTCATGGGGGCAGACCAGTTTTATCTATATAAGTTGGTCCCCCTTTTTTTAGGGATCATCAACGAAACATCTTCTCTACTTGATGTTAACTACTAAAGAACTTCACCAACTATTATATTAGTATTTCTCTCTTCAACATTGACTATTTCTTAATTTTCTTCTTCCCAAGTTCCTCCATGTGGCAGGGGAAATTGAATGGGAGAAGGATCCGCCGCCGAATGTCCCCTCCAAGAATTGCAGGCTTGGGAATCTAGTAAAGATGGCGAAGTTACGATTGCATTTGAAATTGTCTGTCGTCGATGACCAGTGGAGCGTTGGCTGGAAGAATCCAGGGTTCTGGACAAAGGCCGGAGGGACAAAGGCTGGAGGGGCAAAGGCCGGAGGGGTAAAGGCCGGAGGGGACAAATGGACAATAATGCGATTACCGTAACCAACGGACGGGGCCGAGTCGCCGGGGGCTGTGCTTCAGCGGACCCTATGGAGTCACGGGACCTCGCCTGTAGGACCGCAGGAAGACAGAAAAGGTCATGGTCAGGATACTAGAGTGATGGGTGAGAATTAAATTAGAAAATGACTGGCGCCACCACTCAAGCTCTTCTTCAAACAAACAATCACAGCACCCAGTGTCTACCCCAGTGTGGTAACGCTCAAGTGGGCCGTTATGAGCCCGGGTGCGCATGCCACCGCGGTGCACGGGCTTTGATGCGCCCGGCCCTTGTTTACACACACCACCTCTGCACCACCATGAATTCCCCCATCGCCAGTGTCCACAAGCCTGGGCCCCGCAAACTCGATGCCTTCGAGCGTTACGAGACTCGACCAAAAAGGCAGCCGTTGGGCGAGATTCCGCTCCACCAAAACAAGCGCCTGCGTGCCTTGCAGGCACCGAAGCAGCCTCAAAGTCACCCAAAGCAGCTCCAAAACCACCCGAAGCAGCTCCACCCGAAGCAGATCCAATCTTCCCAGCAGTCCCAAACCCTCCCAAAGCATGGGCTCCGACCTAAACTACCCTCACGCCATTGCTTGGCGCCTATTTCTCACGCTGGCAAGAGAGAGACCCGACAGAAACTCATCGATCCGTTTTCGCTCTTTGCAAGCGGCCAGGAGAGGGCGAGGGTTTCGGAACGTCGAATCCCAGCAGCACGTCAACTCTCCCATGCGTTTGCGGAGGAGGCGCTGGCCCAGGGACTGACTCAGGGGCAGGATCTCCAGAAGACATTCATAGACTCCCAGGTGCTAGCCGAGCCAACCTCAGAGGACTCGAACATGTACGACACAAGCAGATCTGTGTTATATGGCAGGTCGCCGCATAGCAGCGGATCCTTCCAGGGGTCAATGCCTCGGATGGTGCTGTACAATGCGGTGGTGGCACGGAGCAATGCCCTTATACGCAAGCACTGTGATGGGACCAAGCTTGGTAGCAGGGGCGCCGAGCTCAGAGGTGAACGTGCTGGCCACGTGGCACCTGTCATTGTGAAGGTGTCGAGTCCGAGTCCATTGCTAAGTGCCGTGACCACGGATCTGGGCCTCGAGTTTTTGCTCGCAAACACAGACAAGCTGGTACCCTCGGTGGGTTCACGGTTGGTGCTTGGGGACTGCACCGCAACCGTGCCCAAATTGTACACCTCTTGGAGGCTACAATAGCTGCACCGCAGGCCCCTAGCTGCAGACGAAAGTGGAGTGGTGTTCACGGGGTGCACGGCTTGAGGGAACCAACCTAATCATCTGGCCGTCTCCGAAGTGTGCATTTTTATGGCTGGTTCTAAATCGCCTTCAGGCTGTCGCCATAATCGCTTGAACACGACTAGAGAACCGGGAGAACTTTGCGCATCAAATGTGCATTGAAGGCCAGCGCCAAGGCTCGGAATCAGGCAAGGATACAATCGGATGTCTAAAAACGGCGGAGCCGGAGCCAGAGTCGGAGGTTTTTGCTGAGCGCTGCTGTGCTTCGCTGGATGCAGCGTGAACTGGCGACAGCATTGCACTGGCATTTCCTAGTTGGTTGAAAGCCGGCATATGCAAATGAAAAGGCCACGCAAGGGGCGTACTTGCCATAGCCGCAAGACTAGCCCCATTGGTATCTATCCACGAGATGAGGTATAGTATGCTGTCACTGTCTTGTTGAGCTTCCCACGCAACTCCAGATGATCGCTTGCTTTACAGATTACCGACGATTATTCTTTTCTGACCAGGTGTTAGCCAAGAATCGAGCAGAATTTATGAAATCGGGATGCTTAAACTTATTCCCCTCTCCTATGGAATGTGCAGTGGATACTTATTTCATAGCACGAAACATGTTGGATCTTTTCGATTCTACGTTACAACAAACAGGCCTTTTGGAAGGGCTTTAATCTGACTACCATCTGAGAGGAGGCCAAGAGAAGAGACGAAAAGGGAAAGATAGGATTGAAAGATAGGAGGAAATAAAGAAGAAGAGGATATGAAGGAAAGAATAGGAGGAAACACAATGGCTAATTAGCCAGGGTCAATCAGCAGACCCCAAAGGTTCCTTGGTCTCCCAATACCAGCAGGCGCCTTTAGCAGAGGCGTTGTTGTTTCATGTATACAGAGTATGGTTTTCAAATCCTGGCCCCAACCGATCTTCAGTCTTGTTATGCTTTCCCTGCCAAGGCTCGAGTAGTGGCAGCTGGTTATAAGCATGATACACCTTTAGCCTGCATTCGCTTTAATGGAGTCACCGAAGACATTAAAGTCATTGGAGAACAGCGGAGGTCGAGGCCAGTGGGGGCAGAAGTCAATGGAGGTCACTGGCTAGCATTCACACATGGACTCTGAACCTACGTCCTTGTTGACACATGGACCACCCATTGCGACTTCTCAAACTCAGAATTCTGAGGCAGTGACTGGACGCACTCTCATCGAGACTCGAGCCCCAGACCGATCAGCGCCAATTCAGAAGGGCCAATGCCCACAAGATTGCTGCGTCTCACCACACGCTTGCCCATAAAAGAGTCGTCCAGGTGTTGCAGCCGAATGACATCGAACCAATGGTTTCCACATTGATGACACTTGTTGACACTGAAATTGCAATTGTTGGAGCATTCCATGGCATTGAGTTGGTTCGCGTATCCTGATAAAAGAACCCGGATAAAGTACCATGGTCATCACCCCGACGCGGGACGTTGGGCAACGCTTAACCATGGTCTCATGGTCTCAATGGTCTCAAAATCTCAAGGGTCTCAAAATCTCAATGGTCTTGTGGATCGTTGCAGTTCAGCGGATACTTTCAAGACATCGTGCCGAGCTCAGCCTGTTCTGATTCGACTGGACTGTGGGTGCACAACACCGAACAAGGAGAGCTATTAGGAATACAAGCTCTATTCGATGTACATGATGTGCTGTCTCCTCCAGTATTTGGGGCGGTTGAATCAGTGCATCAGGCCGTCAGTGCATCAGGCCGTCAGTGCATCAGGCCGTCAGTGTATCACACCATTAGTGCATCACACCATTAGTGCATCATACCATCAGGCGCATTGCTAGCTCTCCATGGATGTAGTATACCCTCACTCCTCAAGGCTCGGATGTATAGCGCGGCCTCCGCATTATATACCTTGGCCCCTGCGCACGTGACCACGCACACTGACTACGAAGTGCAGCACACACGTCTCCTGACCACTCATCTTCTAACCTATAAAGGGCTCTTCGATGCTATGACAGAATACAACAATCTGGACGAGATTTGCTTGGCGGTTATGTATATTTGAGTGTTGACTTGATTTCGCTGTGCGTTGTGAGGCCTGATCCAATCCTGGTCCAACCCTGGTTCACTGGCTCGTTCTTCCGAGGGCTCTTCTAAACAACTGTTTGTGATACCGGCTACTTTAGCACTAGCTTCCAGTCAAAAATGATTGATTTCTTCAGCCACAACCCTAGTGCTAATGCACGGCTTCAGTGACAAAGGCATCGGCACTTGAGTGCGCTCAGTTGCTTATTGATGGAGTGTTCAGTTTACGTGGAATACTACAAAGAACAGTTCCGATCAGATAATCTGTTACAAGAATATGCAAGAGAATGAAGCCCCTTGGTTTAGAAACCCAATGTACCACCAAGACACACCCAAGCAGACGACAAACGGAAAGAACACACCGCACACTAGTGGAATTAACCATGCCTATGCAATATGAAGGGATCGTTATACGAAAAGTGGATGGTATACGAAAAGTGGATGGTATACGAAAAGTGGATGGTATACTCTCCATCTCAGAGTTTGCTTACACCAACTCATACCAGTTTCCTTAGGACTCTTTTTATGGCCAACCAGTGATGGCATCCTCGGGCAGTACATTCTATACCTCAGAACTACCGCACCGAGACGTTCGAAAGTTTTGTTATATCAAACGTCGTTTCAACAAGAGACGCGAGATCTCTGATCAGAGAAACAAGACAGGATGGCAGAATACGCTAATCGGCGAGTTTTACGATTCCAAAGGAGAGAAGGTCCTGGTTAAATCTAGTGCAATCAAGCAACTCAGAGTTGGAAGAAAATTTGCACCTATTTATGAAGGACGCTACAAAATTTCAAAGGGTATCAACGACAATGCATCCGAAATTTGTTTCAACCCTCAAAGAACATTGAATATTACCAATTTGAAACGATGTCACGAATCCTACAACAAACATGCTCATATCACCATGCGAGATGGTATCCTCGCCAGTCTAGATGAAATCGAGAGGATCAGAAGAGTTAACCAACATCCACCGTTCATCGAATTGAAATAGAGAAATTATGACATCAGCAGAAGAATAAGTCCAAGCGACTACAGCAGAATACCGATGGAATATAGGAGAGTCTCAGAAAGGAAAGAAGAAGATGACAGAGTACACCTCAGAGGAGGAACACTCAACTCCACCAGAAAGCAAGAAGAACCGACTTCAGCGAAGAGACACTTTGAATAAGAGAAGATCATCAACAAAAAATAAAGGAAGCCCCAAGGACTTAAGATTCCAGATTCTCGGGATAGGCAAGAGGGGGAAGGGAAAGAAACGTCTATCTCTCATTATACCTGATTGAATTGTTCTTGGGGCCAGCCCGGTGCAATCAAGTGGCAATCAAGTGGCAATCAAGTGGCAATCAAGTGGCAATGGCCTCTGGTATCGTACCATATCCACACCACTGGTGTACATTACAGGCTCCTGAGTCCAAGGGTCCGACGTTTCAACTGCTGAAATACTGGAATCTTTTGGACTAATGTTTGGCTGAAAGCTTGGCTAGAAGGGAGATTTGGGAGGGGTGCTACCCATCTCCAGAAGCGCTGGCTTGTACCCTTTAAAACATCACTCCGAGTATTCCAGCAGAATGGTGCTTGGACATACTACTTGAAGTGACTACCGCAAATGTGGCGTTGTGAGCCGCTATGATTATCAAGCAGGAGGAGCCAGTCGAGAAGAAAGGAGAGGAGAAGAGAAGAGAAAAGCGGCGAATAAGTAATGGGAAAAAACTTGCTCGTGAACAACCTCGGTTGAAAACATCTTTGTCTATTAGGCTGTCTCACGCCACACTAATTGTCCATTCGGCAGATTATTTGCCAATGTCAACAGATTTGCTAGTGCCTGCATCCGAAACCATGGCTCGGCATTGGGACTTCCCGCTGGAGATCTTTCCTAAAGGATCTGGTTAGTCCAACGAGGTGGCATTTTAAGGTGTACCGTCCATGGCCCGCTTCGACAGCCGTGCAAGGTGCCGGCCTGATCTTACTGGTGGATCTGTACCAAAGGATCTCTCATGAGGCTTGAATTTACATCGAACGTGAACAGAAAACACTCTTGCCGCGAACGCCTACGCTACTATATGGGAGAAAAAACAGTGGGTGAAAGCTTGTTTAGGAACCTTGCACGAGCTGGGGGCATCACATGGGTGGTGATGTGGTTCCACACGTCTTTGGTGGTCATACTTAGAATCTTAGGATGAGCTTGGCCCACACCCAAAGTCTTTAAAAGAGGCTAATAGCCCATTTGAATCATGGATTGATATTCTAAACTTGGAGATGGGGGTGGAGTGGGGGCGGAGTGGGCTGAAGCTTGAAGCCTCAAGACCGGCTTTTCCTGATCTCCAACGCTGTGGTCCACCACATTAGGCTGCATGCTTTGCTGGGACTGCGGAATTTGATGAACTGGTTAAATGTGGTTTGCAAAGTGAGAATGCCCGTGACAGTCTCACCAAGTTCTCAATGTCATGTTTGGTCTCTGCTTCAGACTAAACTCCCTCAGGGACTATCAACAGATTAGTCAAGTCCACACCCCTTTACGAACACCCTTGCCCTGGCGACCGCTTGCTTCTTCGTCCCTTGGGCTATGTGCAGATCTCCCGTCGATGCTCAACGAGGTCCACCCCCAAAGCCGTTTTTGTCATGACTCGTCAATATCTTCAAAACCTCCCTTACTCAACTGTTGAATTTGTTTCAGGCCCCCCTCCCATTTGCAAATGCCTCTATATTCGTAACCTCAATTCTTGACCTCAATTCTGGTCCTTCGCTTCTGGCTTCTCTTGGCTGGTCTGGCTCATTCCACCTTGAAACAGTCTAGCCATTCCCCCCGTAGCCTCTCGCTGGGTGAATCACCCTTTTTTGGAAAACTTGATCCGAACGTAAAATGACCCGGCAGTATCTTTGAACGTCGTCACCATGCCCTGCGGCGGCATAGGCTTGTAATCCGGATTGGCCACTTGCGTGCGATTGACCACAAACTCGTTGTAGGCGAAGATATCCGGAACCCCCAAGTCCACTCCTCCGGGTAGGACACTGGAAGGCATGGGTGTGCGAAACATCTTGGGAATGTCGGTCAAATTCGGCAAAGTCGTCTTGGCGCCTCGGCCCGAATGAAGAGCATTGCGCCGCGAGGTTGTTCCCCGCGACACCCCCGTGAAGTTGTTGTTGCCGGATTCGTTGTAGCTGAAGGTGCTCTCGGTGTTGAGTTGCCTTCTCCTGCGCCGCGACTCACGCTCCATCTCCTTGTCGATTCTTTCGACTTCCTGTTGTGAAAGCTTGCTCATGGACGGCGACCATTCCGGCAAGAGCGCTGGGTTTCGAAGGGCCGTGACGAAGTCTTCTTCGGCGAGATCACCCTTCAAAACCCGGAGCGGCGGCCCGAGTTGGCTGCGGATCTCATCTTCTCGAATCGGGGACCCGTCAAAGGCGTAACCTGCCAAGAAGAGTGCCTTATGGTACATCTGGGACTGTTCTCTGATGCTGAAGGCTATGGCCGTTGCGAATTCCCCCGGCAAGCCCATCTCATCGCAGAGCACTCCTGCAAACACCTCCGGGTCTGCTTCGTGGCTATTCAAAATATCCCATTCGAACTGGTCCTTGAATTGCGTGTTGTTGATGAGAAGATCGATCTTGATGGGGATGCGGATTTCACCCATGGTCTTGGCGGGTTTCAAGCGGAAGTCCTTGATCTGCTCCGTTATAGCCTGGTAAATGTCGTGGAAGTGATGTTCTGGAATGAACTTGTAGTCCTCTATGAGCGTCTTGACAAACGCATCCAAGGGAAGCCCTTGTTCGTGCAAATCCCATAAAAAGGCATCCCGGAGCTTGAATTTATCCTTTTCCTTATCAAAGTCTAGACGGATGGGCACAAGCGCTTTTGTTTTAGCTCTGTCGCCCTCCAATACGATCTGGCTCATTTCCTTATCCGTAATGCCTATTTCAGGGTCCCTTACAGACAGCTTGTTATGGGATGGAAGAATCACCTGGGTAGCAGTGTTGCTAATACCGTTTCCATATCCCTGGTACCCTTCGCCCCAAATACTATTGTTGAGCTGATTCTTGGCCGAGACCCCGATGGCGTTCATGCGCAACTGCTTGATGGCTCCATACGACTTAATGTCGGAAGCCATTTTTTGCATGACTTGATGAGTGTGGCCTGCCATCACCTCGTGTTTTTGAATGAAATTATCGTCTCTTTTTATCATGTCTTCATACATCTTGAGCTCTAAGGGAACAGGCTTCCCGTCTTTCTCGGCACTCTGCGACCACTGATCCATGCTTGACATGGGCTCTAGAGGCACTTGGGAGGCGCAATTGGGTGCGAATTGTGACGGGATTTGGGCCGGCTCGGAGTAAAACTCCGCGGCCACTTGGCCTAGTTTTTCACTGGAATCCTTCTCGGGCCGCGATGCAGGCTTGTTGATTGCAGATCCAGCAGCAGCGGCAGCAGCGGCGGCAGCAGCAACAGCCATATCGTCGGGGCCGGTTCCGACAGAAGCCAAGTCGGAGCGGGCGCCTTGTGACGCGTATCCTCCAGCGTAAGAATTGGGATTAGAAGCGGAAGAAGGATCAAAATCAGCTCCGCCGGAGATGGCCACTCCATTATGATGTCGATCCTGAGGAGCCACGTTCTGGAAAACCAGGGGTTGGCTCTGGGCCCGGGCCGCGGCATTGGAGCCTAGGCCTGCGTTGAGACTGGGATTGAGGTGAAGTCCGAGGGGATGTTGATTGTGCATATTCTGGAGATTATGCACATTTTGCTGGTTTTGTTGCTGTAGTGACTGAGCTTGTTGAGCCTGGAGTTGTACCTTGCCCTGCGTGGGCGCAGACATGGAAGCAGGGCTGTAGAGTTGCCGGTGGGAAAAGTGCTGGCGGTCTGCAATTCCTCCAGCTTCAGCCATATGAGCCGGAACTGCAGAGGAGAGAGCTGGCGACATACCGGCTCCTGGTGACACTGATGTTGTGCTTGGTCTTTGGCCTGCATTCTGATTGTTGTATACAACATCCATCATTAAGTTGCGGTTGCTAGTTCCCCTTGCCTGGCCTAGCAGTGCTTGACCCAACAATCCTTGACCCATGGACATTTGGTCTAGCAGCCCCTGGCTCATTGGCACTTGACCTAGTGGCTGACCTAGTGGCTGACCCAGTGGCTGACCCAGTGACTGTACCAGTGGCTGACCCAGAGGCTGACCTAATGGCTGAGCTAGGGGCTGTCCTAATGATTGACCTAAAGGCTGACCTAGTGATTGACCTAGCGGCTGACCTAGCGGCTGACCTAGTGGTTGGCCTAGCAGTTGACCTATCGGTTGACCAAGGGGTTGGCCTAGCAGTTGACCAAGCGGTTGACTCAGCGCTTGACCCATCGGCTGACTAAGCGGTTGACCCATCTGGAATTGCTGCTGCTGCTGGTGCATCATTTGTTGCTGCATCATTTGCTGGCGTTGCAAGTATTGGCGAAGCATATTCTGGAACTGGGGCTGGTTTTTGAGTTCTTGGAGTTGCTGCGGAGAAAGGTTTTGAAATTGCGGCGGCAACATGGCCATCTGCTTTCGGCGAGCGGCTGCGGCAGCCGCCGACATGGCCTGGCCCTGGGGCTGCATTTGTTGTCTCAGGGGAGGGTTGCTGTTATGCTGAGGAGCGCCTTGGAGGGCCGGTTGGTTCTGAGTAGGCGGGAAGCCGGGGTAATTTTGTAGGTGGTGAAGACTCGGGTGGTTTTGCGGAGCCTGCTGGTTCTGCGGGACCTGCTGGTTCTGCAGGAACGGGCTGGGGGCCTGGCCTGGGAAGTTCATTGCAGATGGAGAGCCAGTATGTTGATGTTGTGGTGAGCGCGCGACACGTTCGCGCGGAGCGCCCGGGGCATCGCTGCGGCGCACGTGATGCGGCCAGCAGCGGAGGCACGGAGGCGCTGAATCACGGAGGCGCTGAGGCACGGAGGCACGGAGGCACGGAGGTACGCTGAGGGGCCGCGCCGCGGGTGCAAAATAACACCCCCTTTGCACCCATTTCCACCGCCCATTCGCTACTACTTGCTACCACCAGCCTCCGCCGTCCCCGATGCTGATTTTGGACGCCCCCTCTCAGAAACTGCACAGAAGCGTGGTGTTTGCCGGAACCCAGGACCTCCTCGAGGACTTCTTCTGTATCCGGTTCGCCACCGCAAACGCCAAGGTCATGGCCAAGTACCTCCAGTTTGTGTTTGGGTTCCAGGAGGTTGCATACAAGGGCTTGGAGACCGGAGCCATCTTCGAGGCGTGTCACGTTCTCCGGTCCAACGACATTGTGATGGAGGTGGTGAGCCCCTTGCAGTGGATCGAGCCCGCGGAGGAGGCGTACGGCCCTGAGCTGAGCAGCAGTAGCGAGTGGGAAGATACGGATCCCGACAGCGACTGGGAAGAAAGCATGGAGCGAGACCCCTGGTTTGCGCAGATGCTCGAGATCCCCAAGTTCCGGGCGTTCATGTCCGACACGAGGCGCAGCCAGCGCGAGCTCCAGGGCATCATGAACGAGATCCTCGACCTGGTGGCCATTCTGCGGTTTGTGGGCCGCCACGGGTGCGGGGTGATGGACGTTGGGTTTTGGGTGTCGGATGCCGAGAAGGTGTTTCGGCGGGCGGTATCCAACGGGGCGTTGGGTCTCCATGAGCCTGCGGTGGAGCGGGACAGCCACGGCGCGGTGATCATGGCCGTTTTGGGGTCGCCTAACTCCGACGTGCGCCACACCATAGTGCAGAAGATTGACTATACCGGGCCGTTCTTGCCCCACTATGGAGTGCTGCCAGCGGAGAACTCCGTGCAGGTGTGCGTGCAAGAGCAGGGGCATCCCCCGGCGTACACGCCCATTTCGGGCGACGACGAGTACGGCAGCGGGCTCCTCCGCGTGGACCACTGCGTGCAGAACTTTTCATGGCACGAGATGAAGCGGAACGCCACGTTCTACGCCGCGTGTTTTGGCATGACCAAGTTCTGGACCGTGGACGACAAGGACGTGTCGACGAGCCGAACGGGGCTCAATTCAACGGTGATGATCAGCCACAACGGCAAGGTCAAGATGCCCATCAACGAGCCGGTCAAGGTCAAGATGCGCGGGCAGATCGAGGAGTTCTACGACTTCCACGGCGGGCCGGGCGTCCAGCACGTGGCGTTGCAGACCGAGGACATTGTGCGGGCGGTGGAGTACCTCAGCAGCCGCGGCATGACCTTCAACAGCATCCAGGAGGAGTACTATGACGAGCTCCAGCACCGCATGCAGACGCAGGACGTCCGGCTCTTGGAGGACTTTGCGCAGCTCCGCCGCCTCAACATCCTCGTGGACTTTGACGCTGGCTCGCGGTACTGGCACCGCGACGGCTTCTACACGTGCCACTACATTCTCCAGATCTTCACCAAGCCCATCCAGGACAGGCCCACGTTTTTCTTTGAGATCATCCAGCGAAGAAGCCACGACGGCTTTGGAAAGGGCACCTTCAAGGGGCTCTTTGAGAGCATTGAGCGCGAGCAGATGATGCGGGGGACTCTATAGGCCATAGCTAATACAACTTTGTGAGCTTGCGGTGTTTCCGAGGGTCACCTGGCTAAATGGGAGAAGAACGGTTGGTCGGGGATATCCACCAAAGGAACGGGGCGAAGGAGAGGGGCACATTGGTGGCCCACTTGACCACGTGTGGCCAGATCCGTGGTGCAAAAGACATCTGCTATAAGGCTTTCAGGCGCGGTTCCCCAGTTCTTCTTGATGTATGTCCAACACGTTCCACTCCTGATTCGAAAATTGAACCTGAAAGCATCAAATTTCTCCTTGTTTCCAATTTCATCAACTTCTAGATTTGATTTCCCGTTTTATCGAGTTTAGTCCAATGTCTGATGACGCAATCTTACTAGAAACAAAGAGGGTATCTCTATATGTGCTAAAATTCTATAAAGGCCCAAGAAAAGCTTATGAAAACTATTATCCTATAGAGGTGATTCCATTGATGAATGCCGGGCTGACCTGAATCCGTGCAGGTCAGCGGGGTCGACAGATCCGCTCATGTCTTGAACAAGGCAATTGCAGAGCAGCCCCGCATTTGAAAAACGATCAGCGAAAACTTTCTTGATGTTGAGGCGGGTGTGGTACGGAAAACTATGGCAATTTTGCTTGAAAGGTATTTTGATTACGGGATAAAGAGCACGAGCCATGGGCTGACTGAAGAACTTCTGCAACCGCTTGACCTCAACTACAATGACACTTGACTTAACCTGGGATAAAATCCTCAAAGCAGCAAGATGTGGTCGGATAGCTCGGGGTAATCTATGGTGGGAACACTTCAGTTTGTCAATTGAAGCCGACTCACGTGCCAGCTACATCTGAACCAACCATCAGTCAAACATCAGTCAAACATCAGTCAAACATCAGTCAAACATCAGTCAACCCAGTCAACCCAGTCAACCCAGTCAACCCAGTCAAACATCAGTCAAACCCGTGGAAATGACCCGATGCGCCGGGTCATCTGCTCCTTCACGTACTCGAGCAATGGGTCGCGTACCACATCGTAGCCGTGCTTCTTCTCCAAAAAGTGAAGGACGCCGATGTGGTGAACACCTCCTGGAAGATTTGCCGGGGAATCCTGGAAGATTTGCCGGGGAATGTTGATCTGGAACTGGATCCCCGAGCCTGCGACCTCGATGCTGAGCATGGAAAAGATATCCTCCTCCCTCCTTGATCATGTAGAGCTACCTGTAAGCCACGGAAACGAGTCGTGTGTACACAATGAAGAGCCGGACCCCGTCGTCGCCGCGATCCGCTATGCATGGACTTGTCGGAGTGGCAGTAGAAATAACACATGAGCTCCTTCCGGATCCGGAGCTTATGGTCGGGCTTGGTACTGAAGTCCCTGGCTCTTTTGACTTCGAAAAACTGCACCAGCAACGGCGCCGTGTCGGAGGCGGTTTTCTCCACGTGGTCTTCCCGCCAATGGTCCAAGATGCCAAAGCCACGTTCTTGTGCTCGCTGAGCGTGGAGAGCGTATTAAAACCTCTATATATCACATAAAAAAACATACTTATAATGTTTTTAATCATAGGTCGTATTTTGAGTAGACATGTTATACTATTTGCTATATATGTTGATGAAGAAAAAATAGAGGATTTAAAACTATAGGCCTAGATAATCAAGATAAAAATACTCTTACAAGAATTCTTGAATGAAAGAAAGTTATTTGTGGCCTTCTTGACCAAAACCAACATGCGGTCCACGTGGAGAATGTCGCCCTGGCGTGTTTTCGGAGAAGCGAGTGCATGACGTGGAGCTTGAGCCGGTTTTCTTGAGCTCCGCCAGGTTCTTGGACCGGCTCAAACACAGTCAAAACATCACAGTCGTTGTGTCACCAGACGTCCCTGGGCCAAGTAACGACCATGTTGCAATCTCTCTCAACTCTGGGTTGATCCACTTGGCGAGACAGCTGGACACTATGAGTAATAGCCTCCTGTATCAAAGCAGCGATATAACAGGCAAGGGTCAAATATAGGGCTGAAAATTAAGAGATTAAGAGCGAACTTTCTACCATTTGAGAGCGAGAAAGGTATCGCTCAGGACTAACTGGCTCGACAAGTTCTCATTACCAATGAACCCCTGAGAGAATTCATCATGGAAGCGTTTTCATGACGGATATCACGGTCTCATTGACGGAACCCGGGAGTTGCCATTCATGAGAACATCAATGGTGAATGGCGACGAGAGCCATGTCCACTGTCGAAGAGAAGACGAAACATCATGAGTCGGGATCAGAAAGTCAACACAAGATCGGCCGACCATGGATCAACAGTCATTGAATCACGCGATGATTATGGGCTGTTTCAGTGGGATCGAGAACTGATGGAACAGAAGGTAGGACTTCACATCATTCATGATGAAACACGATGAAGGCCCCGAAGAAGTTAGTTCAGGGAGCAAGGAGACATAGTCAGCTCAGTCGGAATCTAAAATAGACCAGGGAGCAAGAAGCCACGGAAGGCTTCAAGTCAGCTCAGCCAGAGTCAAGCCTGCAGTCCGGCTCAGCCAGTATCGAAGGCTCAGAATAAGGCCGATTCTCGGCAAATGGGGCCAACGCAAGGTCTAGGATGATGCAAAGTTACCTGTCCCTGTATATCTAATATGCTGAAATGCAAGCTGAAAATTAACAAGAACACAGAAGCCATGAGGGCACCAGGCCGGCCCAGCCAGATCGAACAGAATTGATGGCGAAGAAGGGCTAACCACAGAGGACATTAAATTCGTCCAAGCAGGACCACCACGTGTTCGAACCTGCAATTTGGCTCAGCCAGAACTAAAGGCTCTGAATAAGGTCGATCCTGGTAGACGGGGCCAACGCAAGGTCCTGTATGATACAAAGTTACATGCCCAGTATATCCAATACTGAAACATGGGCTGAAAATAACAGAATCTGGGGGACCGTATCCTGGAAAGAAGTGTTGATCTTGAACCGGCCAAAACCAGTGTTAACAATGCGCATGTATTAGCATCTCAACAAACTCCTAACCAAACACGGTTAAATACGATAAAACCGCAAGGGCATGTTGTGGGTTATTAGTACCATGGGCACTTGTCCAGAGGCGCTTGAGACTGTGCAGTACGATTTAGGCTTGGAGCTGCTTACGTTTCAAAGGTCTCATTGGTTTAACGGCGGGCCAACTTGCTAGACTCGGACAAAAAGACTTTCGAGGGTGGTGCCCATAGTGAAGTGATCTTTTTATGGACCGTGAGACGGGCTTTTATTATGTGAAAGTGGAGCGGTGCCCGTGGTTATGGTGGATTGTTCAACCACTGCCATATTAGGAAGGCATACACTAGCTAGCAAGTCTCAGCCCGGGAAATTACTTGTGCTGAAATCCTCTGCAAGTCCTTTAGACTCCTCTGCAAGACCTTTAGACCGTTTATGCCTCTTTTGGACATTTTAAAGTTCTTCCGTGGCCCTTTGAATAAAGAACTCAACGGATGTGACTAAATTTCATATATGGCAAGATTGAATCTGCTGCAGTATCTCTCGGGCAACTACCGCGCTCAGAGCCACTCCAACCCGGGAAAGGTGAGAGACAGACAGAAAACGGCCGGAGAGGATTGGAGCTACGCTAGAAAACAGCCCAAGCGCAACGCACACGTGGATTTCTGATCCAGTGCCGTGAGCAGCACCCGAAAGTTTGGCTCTCCTAGCAAAAGACTTTTGAAGGACTAAGAGAACCTTGCACTACCACCAGACGCAGAGCTCATAACCCATGGGGTCCGGACTGTCAAACATGGTGGAGGTTAGGGCCACAACCATGGACCGAAGCTCGACGTTGGTTCAGGTTCTACACCCCTGAAGAGATGGAAGATAGTTTCCGAAAAGACCCTTTCAATAGCTTCAGTGAAATTGGCAGAAGCATCTTTTAGGCTCCGCCTGGGGTTTTTCCTGATTGGTTCATTCACCGCTCATAAACGGAAAGTTGTCATGCCCGCTGGCTAGGCGCATCAAGGTTTTGAGCCTTCCAAACCTGCAACACTGCAAAGGTCCTTTCCCAAAGGGCCTAGCCGAGGTTAATGTTTTTTTTATAGAGAATCTGGGCCAGAAGTCTTCAGTATCTAAAATGCTTGAGTTGTTTGAACAGAGCTGAGGTTAGCAGCTTTAGTTCAATGTCCCATGACCAATATATACTTGGACCCTTTTCAATGGCCTGGAACTGTACCTTTTGTATCACAGGGGAAGTCGTCTGTTTCGGCTCTAATCAATCAAAAGCTTTCTCCACCGCATCCATGGTTGCAGATGTGATTTTGGAATTGGGTGAGTTTGAACGTGTAGATGGCAAGGTTTTGCACACCGGTGGACCTCCAAGAAGAATGCACACTGTGGTGGAACGCTAGCCGTGAGTTCCTTTCAGATTGGGTGCGTAACAACATCAGAGTAGGCACAAATTGGAAGACGGTCACTCATGAAGCGCCCAAAGGTGAAGTTGAGACGGGAAAAACGCTTGGTGCTGCCCTCAGTGTTTAAAAGATGGACAAGGACAAGCGGGCCAAACGGGATGAACCGTACTTAAAGGTAGACGGCGTTAGGCGATCGAATGGTGTTGAAACGTTTCCTATCCACATTCAAAACGCTACTTCAGCCCCAACCGGCCCTGGGCTTCGATCATACTACATATAGGCTACGCTGTTTTCGCCAGGTATAGTGACGAAGACGAGGTTTCAAAAAAGAGCCATTAAAAGTCTGGCCCTGAAACCCACCCGTACACATTTTCTTGATTGAACCAAGAATTTGGTAGGGGCCGACAGAAAATGAAACTCCAACGGACAGTGATGGTAGAGGTGGGAATGAGCCCGGAGTCGAGTACCACGGTGTGTTTAAGAGGTCAAAAGCGGAGGCTTTCAATGTTTCCTGCAGGGAAATATTATAGGTGGTTTTTGGAACACTGTATTCTGGCCAAAAGTGGTTCTAGACTCTACAAAAAGAGCACCCGCAGATTCTGGGCCAGTATTTCTCTTAGTGGTGCATCCACTTGGCAACGATAATATAGCACTCTGGACAGACTTTGGCGTGCTTAAAGGCCAGAAACAGAATCTCCCTTTCGTGTAGGCTTTGCTCTTTGCCCGAGTCCGAAAGGTGCTATGATTAGCGTGGCCTGTGTGCAGGTCTATGTTTCCTTCGACAGCCCAAAGCCCACTGCCTTTGAAGGTCTACCATTGAATCGCCCTTCAGGCAGGCCCGGAAGCCTCTCAAGTAGCAATGAACGGAGCTACTCCCATTCAGGAAGCCATCGCAGCTTTACCAGAGGAATCAACTACGATTGGTCTAGCAAAAAGACACTACATTGAAGAATCGGGCCACTCGAGCTAGCGGCAGTATCAGCCCAGTAGTTTGAGCCCAATACTCTCCGCCTCAAACTGGTTCTTAAACCCAGACTTTCCTGGCTCAATTGCTCCTGTTACGCCTCTTGGGCTGTCCTATTATGATAGTATGAATGACCCGTCGCAAATACGTCACCAGTTCTTTGCAGGCTAGAAAGTCTCCCATTTCCACAAAGTTTGGCCTGGATTGACTAGCTCATTGTCCGTGGTGCCGAAGCACGCACCCTTGTCCTCACCCTGAGACACCAAAACATTCAACCAGTAGGTGAATCGGGTGTAATCAGAAGGGTCCCACGAGCTCTGAGCTTCCCTCAACACCTCCTCCTTGCCAATGATGTCTTTCACGGTCAACGTGACCCTGTGGGTTTGCTCATACCGCCTCGCAACGTCTTCCGGCGTGAGCTTTCCGGACTCCACTCTCACGGAGTTGGGCAAAGAGCCGTGGGCTCTGGAGGCCACCGAAGCAATGACTCGTCCCACGTCCCTCAAGTGAGTGAAGGAAAAGCGGGTCCGAGGAGACCCGAGGTAGGTCACACTTAGCTCGCCGGTGTCAATGCCCACGTGGCTGACAATCTCGTACAACCACGCACCGCCCGAGAAGAAGGAGTTGGAGATTTCGACCACCTTGATGCCCGAGTCCCTGATCCGCCGCGAATGCTCTTCTTTCCTGGCGGCGAAAGCGGGCAACACGGTGCTTGCCTGAGCAATGTCACAGCCAAACCGTGACGGAATGTACACCTTCGGCTTGACCTGCTTGACCAACTGCTCCGTTCCAGCAAGCGACTCGGCGGTTGTTTTGGCTAGCGAGACGATCACGTCGATATGGCGCAATTCCCGCACCAAGCGGTCCATGTTGCCCGCGAGATCCGCTGAAATGTACTTGATGGTGTTGGTCGACTGCTTGGAGGTGGAGTCGCGAGTGAGCGCCAAAACCGGGGCCGCAAACTTGTCTTTGAAAGGCGGGCTCTGCAACGCGTCTATGGTCGGACGGCCCAAAGCGCCGTTGACCCCAATCACTGCAACTGAAACTTTCGGCATGTGTGGGGGAAAAAAGACCAAGAGTGATCCTTTTATTTGCTTGCCGAGCGGAGCCGCGAGCCGCACCGCCCGCGGCGCGTTCGATATGCCGCATGCGCAGTGCGGCGCCTCTTGGAGCGTGAATTCCCACGCATGGAACCATTGGTGGAGGCCCAGATTCCGTCGCTTCTCATTTGCATGTCATTCTTGATCAAGGTCAGCGGTGCCTGGCATGAAACTGACTCCATGCAGGCTTCCATTTTTGGAACTCCACAGGTCATCCTTGCGGAGTGTTTGAATTGCCGTGAAAATTTCGGGGCTGTGGTGTGGTTAACAAAATTTTCCGTGTTTTGTTTTGGCATCATTGGAAAGTTTTTATCATTCCGCCACGACATTCAATGTGACCGTGGACATTTTGAACTCGGTCAACACGGGCCTTGAAGTTGACCGGGGCCGTTTTTGAGCTTAACCAAGAAGATTGCTCTTCCAGGGTCGAAATGCTTCCATTATTTGCAGACAGAACACAGGGTTTTGCGCCGTGTGCACACTTTTCTCCAAGACAAAAAGACGCACCCGCTGGGTGCATGCGTGCCTTGCACGCGGCTGCGCTCAGAACAATCTTGCATCGAACTGCATGCGAAAGACAAGTTCCCCACACTTGCAATTCCGTGTTTCACCCGGTGGCTAGGAGTTAAGCGTCGAAATGGTAGCCTAGTGGGGTGATATTCGCACCCAGCTGCAATTTTGCTGGCCAAAAATGCACTCCGCGACTAATCCATGGGCCCAGCATAACGCAAAATCCAGAGTCATTTCAGAGAGTGGCCTATTTGAGACTCGTTTTCTGATGGCTCTAGTCTCCGGAAAATACCTGGGTAGTACTAAAAAAGCATGTTGCCGAATTGTGCTGGTCTCGTGAAACCTGATGCAGAAAGAGTATCCTCTTAGGCCTGCAACGAGTCTTTGAATTTTCTTGCGCAGGGCCTGTGCGTTGACACTAATCACACTGGGTATCGGTGGTCACGTCCGCAGCCAAAGCCCAATGGGTCATCCGTCTGAAGGGAATAGTGGTAGAGCCTTTGGAACTCTTTAGTGTGTCCACTAGTTCTGGCTTTGCCCGCTTCAATTTCCGTCAAATTGCTTCGGCATTTAAGGTAAACTCAACAACATCAATCCCCGTCCCTGCAGCGAATAATGCCGTCGTCTATTTCCCTGCGCATGCAATCGAAGACTTTGATTTGTTGGCGCAAACTACAAAAAAACAAAGAACAAAAGAAACGAGAAAAAAACAATGTTTCACACTATGAATTGCATCATCCATCTTGCTTGAGCTTCAGCGTATATTGAAGAAACACTTGTTGGAAATGCGACTTCTACCTCGGAACTAGTAAGAGCGTTTTGGGTCCTCCAGATCACGCCTGCGTCAGTATTTCGTTATGTGCATGTGAACAAGCGGTAGGGTCACTTTCTTGATCAAACTTGGGGTCGTTGTGGAGATACAAATGGCACCACCAGTCCTCATAAACATAGGGACCCTGGGCATGACCAGCATGGCAAAGGCCGAGGGTTGTCGACAGGCGGGAGCACCCATATCTGTAGGTCTCGTTGAGGTAGAGTGGAGTCCATATGTTGGGGCGTATTGAAGAGGTCTCTGAGCAGAAGATAGGAGTGTCTAAGGTGCCACCTTTCCTCGGGAGACGGCATCGTAGAGATCTGACGATCTATTTTGGACAACAATAAAAGGTGACGTTTCGGCGTTCGAAAAGCGTATTTTGAATCATAGAGAACCCAAAAACTAACCATCTTCTAACCTGTAGCCATCAAAAAAGGGTCCTTCTTTTGGACGGACAAGGTGAAGGAATTGACAGTTGCATCCACGATGCTGCTTGGAAGAGTTAGCTCGTTTTATGCCCTGTATTGGAAGAACCTGAGCACGTTCCACTTGAGAGTGCAAAAGCCTTTCATGAAAAACAAAGTGAGCATATTTCCGTTGAGAATGTGGAACGCCCCACAGTTGATTGCGTTGTTTGGCGAGAAACCATCGGGCTACCAATTACATTCCTGCATGAAGGACATTGTTTCCAGATGGTATTGTCACTCCTTGTGCCCACGTAAACAGACCTCGGATGGGTTCCAGGTGCCAACTAGATAGCGGATGGAGCATACAAGAGCAAATCCTGGTCTTTGGCAACCAAGGGCTCGGGGTGTTTCCGGCCCAAATTTTACGTAAATCGCTGGTTTTGTAGAAGGACTCAGTGTAGTCAATAACCGAGGCCCGCCATAGACACTGATCTCAACGGCAGAGTCTTCTGGAGGTGGGACTAGAAATTGTGGTACAATGATTCATCTGGGGTTCTGCAACGCCGCCTCGTCCTCCCTTGTTGACTTGTACATTAAGGGTCTATCTTCACCAGCCGCAGAGAGAGCTCCCTGATTTGTTTTACGAACGAGGTAAGTGGAGCCAGTTGCAAAGCAATGTGACGTCGATGATTCGAAACTCCGTCCAATGAAACATTGAGAGTTGGAGATTATCGCTTCCCCCGCATGTTCGGATGGATCTAGCATTCCGCAAGCCCTGGCTGGCTGAACGAGGGGCAGCACATGAACGCGACTCACCGCTTTGTTCCGCATGCGTGGTGGTGGACGCAGTGCCTAGCTAAGACTGGGGTACCGTCGCTTGTGCAGTAGCTGCATATGCTGGAGTCAAATGGCGCGAGCTTATGCACTTCGTTTAGTCAGTGCCGGGTTTAGGCCGGCGCTAATGGGGAACATCCGGGCGGCGGTGTACGGATGTTCCGCCAGCTGCGAAATTTGCATTCATCTTCAAGCTTCAGCACTTTTTCGGTTTGAGGGTTGTTACTATTTTTGCGGACAATAATAGAGCCGCCGTCTAAGGTGAGTGTAGTACACCTATTCCGTTGAATCTTGCTACTGATACGACTGCATGATCGAACCCATGATATATATACTCTTTTAGGGGTAAGATAGTAGTTTCAAAAAGTAGGGCACTCACATGCCGCTAATTATATATCTTAGCAGGCCACGGCTTCGGAAAAGAGGCATTGAGAATCCATAAGACAACGGGCATCACCGGGAGTTGCACAGAAACACAGAAACACTGCGCCATAGTTTTGGGCCGTTTCGTGAAACATGTAACAAACTGGGCTAGTCTTGTAGAATGATTAAAATGGCCTTGGGAGGTCCGGGCGAATCTCTCGGGTATGAATCTCAAAGAGATTAGAGAGAAGCGGAAGGGTCCCCATAGGAATGCGGCCTAGGTCATTCCGAGGCTAGCCGCAGGTAACCTGTCAACGCGTCAGTAGGAACCTCCACTTGGCTTGAATCGGACACTCAGGAACTGAGCTCAACGGGCAGCCCTAATGCTCCACGTGACACTGGCTTGCCTCGGGTGGCGGGATGAGGGCGGGAAGCTCCCCAACCTTGGGAAACTTGGATTGGCGGTCTCGTAAAGTACAACTTCATATCGCGTATGTTTGAGATTCTAGGCTCATACTGTCACGGGAAGCCAGAATTGCGCTTTTTTCTCTGAGGTCTGTTTCTTTCACTTGTCATGACTTCGTAGTCTGCCGTAACCAAGGCCGAAAAGTGGGGTCTGGATCCGATAATCTCGGGGAATCCTTGGTGGCATGCTCCTTCTAAAACAATTCCAGCAGGTCCCCAGCAGGTCCCCAGCAGGTGACGAGCTCCTTGGCAACATGCTTGCAAGTTTGGCTCTGACCGTTTTGGGTTACTTGGTGACTTGATTGACGCAAACGTGCGTGGCTCATTTTCGGCAACTAGAAGGGCAAATAGGCCTCTGTAGGCGTTATTATACCGGATAAAACGTCGTGGCAGTTATTTCGCTTCATACTCCGCATAAACTCCGGTACGCAACCTGGATCTTCTTATTTAACGCCACCACCAGGTCTATTTTGGCACAAGACTGGTTTCAATGAGAATGTAAAGTTTGTGATTTGACGTCTGCAGTTAAAACTCCCCAAGTGGTTCACTTCTTATGTCCCATCCAGGTCGTGTAATGGAAGGATTTTGTGGTAAAAGTACGTTAAACAACGATTCCGTCATGAAGGTAAAGTCTGAGCTGCGGAATCTGATCTCCTTGTCCATGACCTGTAGTCCAGTTTTGTTTGCTCATTTCCAAGTGTCGACAACGATGCCGATCAGGGAGGAGCAGACCCCGGTACGACCGCTTCGTCAGTTCCCGCCGCCTGGATTCCCCTCATCATGGTTGAGAATACGTCGCGGAGGTTGCTAGGATTTCCCTTCGTCATGTATAGCGTCGCAGACGGCTCCATATGCATGCTTTATCCTGGTGGATCTTGGACGCTGTGCTCGTAAGCATTCCCCGATCCGGAAACGTCTGGGTGGAACTGGCAAGACGACTCTCCGGTTTCCAAAGAAGCGAGAAGGTGGACCTGGGCCCTCCAGAAACCCATCTGTTTCAAGTAAGAGCTCTGAATTCGACTCTAACTTACCACGCACGTGGAAAATCTTCCAAGCGGTGCAGTTGATCAACGCAGTCAGGTGGAATGGCCCTTTGAATTGTTGATTTTGGCATTGATAATGTCACAAAAAACATCCACGAACTTTAGAAGGCGTCTTCATCTCGCATGCCTGGCTATTCGGACAGCCCAAGGCCGGGGAGCTGTGAGTATGCACGAGAAGCTTTGTAGTTGACCGCCCTGCTCATTACTTCTCGGCACCACCACCTCTTGTGTGGTCCACTTGCCTCCTTGGCAATACACATATAAAAGTGCCATGTCTCTGAAAGGTCAAGAATGCGCTGCAGCATAGACTTCGTTTGTGTCTATTTTGCCTCATTGACACGGATATTCACTGAGCCAATACGTTTGATTTGAGTAAACGTTGGAACGTTTCTGGGGAACGCCAGGTGTGTGCCTACTCAACCAATATGGGCTCTTCGAGTAGTGACTAAAAACCACTTGTGAATTGGCTGAGCGGGCAAGACAGTTTTTCGTGGGTCTCAAACTGCAAGTCTTTGCTTCCAATACATTCTCCGATAACCCTGTGTCCATGAATCCAAGTAAACAGCGTGAATGAATTTCTGGGAAGAGTTCCCGTGAAAATGTTTTGGAAAGGTTCCGGCGAATTGGTCTATTGTTACCAGTAAACTTTGAATGCCAGGTAGTGCAATAGTAAAGTTCAAACACAGCTGGTTGAGCGGGCCCGGCTCCCTCCTGGCTCGCTTATGTAAAATACACTCTGTCGTGAGTGACCACTGTTCCAAAAGAAGGCCCAATGTTTGACTCTAGTGGATAATGGCGGTGGACTTAAAAGCAGCTTTTTCTTGTGGTTACCGTGTTGGTTACAGTAACTGTTCTTGGATCGTACACTTTCCACACGGTAACAGTGACAATGGGCACTGAAGTACAAGCTGAAATCGTGCGCCGCATATTGGTGCCGTTGTGAAGGGCAGTGTTTGCTGACAGAACTGACAATGCCTCAGGAATGTTGACTTTGGTGCGGTTGTGATTTGCTGTAACAGCAGACAGAGGCGCTGAAGCCTTAGGAGAGTTGGATTTGCTGGCCAGAAAGATGGTTGAAGTGAGTAGAGCAGAATTCAGCATCTCGTCTGTGTCATTAAAGACTGCAGTTTGGCCAGAACCAATTAACACATTCAGCGCGTTTCCACCACTGTTGGACATACTCCACTGAAGTGGAACAAACAGAATTCCACTTTCAGAGGGGAGGTTTTTGCCAATAGTTTTGGACTGCTCTTGAGAAATGATTGAACGGGGACGTGACAGTTTCAATAGAGCCGGGGAGGTGGAATTGGTTGATCCAAGCCAGCTTTTGTTCTTGCCATCGCCCCGGTCCAAGCCCCAATTCTCTTTGTCCAAGCCCCAATTCTCTTTGTCCAAGCCCCAACTCTCTTTTTTGACCACACTTTCTTGCTCCGGTTCACTCTTTTCTTTGCCACCAGGTACAGTGACCTCTGTTAAGCCGTCGCACTCAATGTACGGCCAAACGCTCGTCTTGTTGCATGGCAAAAGATAAATCTCCGCCTCAATGCACCCTTCAAGAGGAGTACAGCTGTATGCAATTTCATTCACGGTACTGTCAGTCCGTGGGCATGAAAAGAACGGATGGTTTCGAACGCGGTGCTCGTCAAGGTCAATCGGGTCTTTGAGCAAGCCAGATCCAAATGTAAAGTACCCGTCATGGAACCCCGCATACCGGTCGGTGCCAGCAAAAAGCGCATAGGCGTAGTGTTCTCGCATGGTAAACTGAATAGGCGAGGCTTCGGCGGCGTGGGTAAACACACAAAACAGGTGTCTTTGGGTTTTGTTGATTTTAAACGGCAGGTGGAGGGAGGTTTTGTTTTGGCAGTCGAGCTCCTCTTCCGTCCTTGTTTCCTCTTCCGTCCTTGTTTCCTCTTCCGTCCTTGTTTCCTCTTCCGTCCTTGTTTCCTCTTCCGTCCTTCTTTCCCCTTCCGTCCTTCTCTCCTCTTCTGTCCTTCTTTCCCCTTCCGTCCTTCTTTCCCCTTCCGTCCTTCTCTCTTCCGCCTCTTGGTTCAGCAACTTGTCCTTTGCACGGTCCCTTTCCTTGCGTTCGCTTGACTCTTGTTTGTCCTTGGCATCAGCGCCTAGAATCAGCGAAATTTCCCTGCCAATTTCCTTCGCCAAGCTATCGGAGAGAGCCTCTCCCTCGGCAAATACTGCCTCCTGGTGAGGATCATCACTAGCTTCGCCCATGATTTGAATGGCCGGCAGGTTCACCTCCTCAGCCACCGCTGCCTCATCAAAATCTCGCTTGCCTGTAGCAGGCAACTGGAGAACTCCGCCTTGGGCCGCATCGGGGCACACTATCGAGAGCGGCACCAACGAGCCATTGACCTTTGCACAGAATACAAGTGTCTGGTTCAAAGTCGCGCTCGCAATTACTCCCCCGACCAGGAAAAGGGCCCTCCAAAAAAGCTTCATGCTGGCCAGAACGTGCCGGGCTGGCCTTCTTAAGTCCGTGCCAGGAATCCGCCCAGCTTTAAAGCTTGTGCATGGTGCAGGAAACGAATTTCACCACCTGGTAATATCAGCCTCGCGCCCACCAGCCACTTGATTTGCGGACGACACGTGGTCCGTCTTTTTTGGCCCGGGTTGGCCTCTCTTTGCCTTTTCTAGTCATATATGCATCCTAGAGACTCAAAGGGTCCACACGCTAAACCACAAGAGATGGTGTGCAGACTCCAAAACTAGTCCGGCGGAGCTAGCTTGCCGAAACACCAGCGCGAATACAATAGGCGTGTTTGTGCAGTACACCCTGATGTAAAGCGTAAGAATTCAGATTCAGCATCATACTGTGGTTCTTGCGGCTCTCTGGTTCTTCCGGGGGTGTGTTTCCCACTAGTGTGATGAGATTACACAGGGGACCGCTCAGGTAGGTTAGCACCACGGAACGGGGTTGACCAACATCAAGTGGTTGGCTAAATCAAGTGGTCGGCCAACATCAAGTGGTTGGCTAAATCAAGTCGTCGGCTAACATCAAGTGGTTGACTGTCCGAGCTTGCCCGATTTCTTCTATGGGTCTGGTATGGACAAAATATAGTGAGTGTCACCACTAGGTCTCGAATAGTGTATTAAGCTGCGGCGGCAGTCACTTTTGTTTGGGGCTGGCCCCTTAGGGCTGACCGTCGCCATTACAACTGCTCGGAGGTATAAGGAGTCATTGTTAATGGTGTCTTATTTAGGGTTTGTGCATGGAGTGCGCACTTTGGCTCAAATCTTCTACACTCCCTCCTTAATCTTCACTCCCTACTAAGTCTTTAAAAATCCCTCATAGGGCTTTCTCCACCTGTCCTAGCTTGCTTAGATTGCAAAACGTTTGCCTTGGAAGAGGGTTAGTCAAGATATCTGCAGCGTTCAAATTTGTGTTCACACAGCCAATCCATTTCACCATTCCCAAATCGGCCTCTGATAAATCCCACTTTGAATTTTGTGTCTTGATCCAAGTGATTTGTATCCTTGCACGGCCACGATTGATCGGATTGCCACAGACCACTTGAATGCCAGTATTAGCTTTTGATTCTTCCGATTCTGATCCACAATGATTCTGCAGTTGCCCAGTAAGGGCCATTTATGTGTGTTTAGTGACGAAACTGCGGCCATGGTTGCAACTTGGACTTCTACGGGATAGGTGAGTCTGCACACGTCCTGATATATCCCGTGATTCACGACTTTCACTTAGGGTTTCGGGTAAAGTACGCAACTGGGTCTGGTTGGGCTGCATCAGGGTAATCTCAGGCAGCATCAGGGTCTACTTAGGCATTATCTGGATCTGCTCGGGCTGCATGGTCTACTTGAATTTGCTTCGAACTGGTTTGGCCTGCCATAGACATGTACATAAAGCCTTCTAGAGTCGCCGTGGTTCATGTTTTAGATAACTTCACCAATATACTGATGCCATCATGACCTCGGTGATACCTACCGGTTGCAGATTCTCTGGGGATCTTGAAGTAGATAGGAAAGTCGCTAGCCTCAAAAATGCCGCGTTGACTGAAACTAGTCTCGTTCTAACTGTTGGCGTGCAACCCCGTCTAGCAACCCCGCCTACAGTGGAACGTATCTCCTTCCTCTACCATCTGCGGTCGACCACCCGTCCGAATCGAGAACAAATATCTTCAAAAAGAGGTCTTCTGATAGATGTTGCATGCGACAACGATGGCCCCACCCTGTGCAAACTATACAAGTGTAACGGAACCGGATGAGGAAGTACACTCTTAGCTCTGATAGAGAAACTTCACGGCTTATTCATTAAATCTTCCCTGGACACATGTCCACTGTTAATCTATGGCTCTCCACGTGCTCCCAGTTTTGACGCGGACAAGGGATTAATCTCTTTACAGGTCATTCTGACCAAAAAATCCTACCCCGAGGGTAATCTGAACAAAATTCAGAAGTGGAATGAGCATCAGGCTTGAAGAACACACTATTCACAGCCAGAGGAAGATCCCGTGTTCCAGCCATGGTCAGGGAACGAAATCGCGCAAGATTTTCTAAGGGAAAGGAAAAGCCTAACAGCAGGCTCAATATTGCCAGTACTCCGCTCCAAGGCGTCCAACCTCATGAACGTCTACCACTCAAAGAACATGTGGTCAGTCCGGGACCGTTTGGGCAAGACCCCACGAAGCAAGGAGGGGGCAATGAATTCCGGTATTCATGTCAAACTGTGGCTGGACCCTCTTGACATCCCGCACAATGTTTTGCACAAGCCGCTGGAGTTCTGGCACATGGACCTTTGGCATTGCCCTAAGCGCCATGGGGAACATCATAATCTCAAGCAGAAGACGTCCGAGGGAAAGAGGGAGCCGCGGCCTGGTCTGGTCAATACTGGGCTCCTTTTGACAGGTGACGGGACTTGATTGTCACTGCACAAACTGTGCCTCATTCAGGGAGGTGATGCAAATATAGTCCAGAACTCCAAGGGGCGTTTGGGGCTCGCGTATAATGGGGAAACCGAGAGCTTCCCGCCGGAACTTTTCGTGTGCTCTCTTGGACATGATCAATCATGGGGCACTCGAAGTTTGCGTTAACCTGCCAAGGTCGTCGGGCATTTGGCGGTGTAAGTCACAAGTGTTGATGTGGACGTGTCGCCCGACGCAGACACCCTTTCAGATGGCTTAAATACTTTACCGGAAAGAGCGGAAGCCGAGGATGTACTTGGCTTCCGAGGATGTACTTGGCTTCCGAGGATGTACTTGGCTTCCGAGGATGTATTTGCCCTTCATGAGAAGGTGTGGGACGCATTGAAGCGCTCTTGCCTAAACCAAACGCCATATTGTCAGAATTGCAGTGAGAGATTCACATGGCCGGAGCCGAGCAGAAGATAGCGCACATGAAGGCACCCCGCTGCTCAAAAGCGCTGGCAGGCCCATGAGGTCGTGTTTAACTCTTCACCACGGGGCAACCCGCTTTCTCGAACCTTGGGTGTGGCGTTGGTTATGGATGCGGAAGTATTTTTCGTCTTGACAGCACCCAGCTTGAAGCGGCATGGAGTATTCCACATCATCTTCTAGCTTCAACCCAGACGAGGCATATTTGGCCAATGCTCGAGGCTGACTTCTCAGTTGTGCTGCAGAGCTCCCTGGCGTAAACCTTGTTGTTCCTGGTGTAGGGCATGGCTATGATCAAAGCGTGAAGGTGCGTTCCCTTGAAGCATGGCAATACTCTAGCAGCTTTGAAAGTCTCGCTTTGGGAGAATTTAGATTTCTGGAGTTTCAGCACCGCATAACTTATTCCAATCATACGGTATTAGCCATATAGAGTAACCTGCCATTAGGGGACCTAAATCCACCAAGACTTGTCGACCTCTTCAGTGATTTTGTCAATGCCCTGGTCCGCTGGCCCAACTTTGCTCCAACCTTTGGACAGTCCAAAGTGTAAGAATAAGATGCTGATGTATTTCGAATAGTCCATTTCCCACAAGCCAGAAATACTGTCCCTCCTCTTGAAGCACCGGCTTAGCCTGCTGTTGTCTGACACCGGTTCGTATTTCTCATAACACTAGCACATCTTAGCACATAGTGCTATCACAAACGAGTCTTTAGCGGAAGTAGAAATCATATGTCTGGACTGTTGCACACCACAGGGGGAGGGATTCGGGTTATCTTTTCGTGACCATATAAAACAACTCGCCAGTTCAGGGGGAGTATATCTCGATGATGTGGTTGTATCGACTCCTGGTGAAAGCGACACCGGAAGACAATAGAACTGGTGAGGTGTTTACAGATGGACGATGAAAGTGATTTACCATTGTTCGATGTGTCGAAAGTTGATTGGATTCGCACTCTACAGGCGCAACCAGAGGGCTACATTGAGAGGGGAAAAGAACACTTGGTTCTCAGGCTAAGAAAATCACTTTGTATAGAAGATGGTCTACTACACCTGAGACTGTTCCCCTTGAAGTGGAACTGGTTCAATCTAAAACAATATGCGGCAGCCCCTTTTTGTTTTATTCGAAACAGTGAGCTTTGTGGAAGCGCAAATTGCGTTGAAGTATCTTTTCGACCATCATACTGTCCGGGTTAGGAGATAAGCCACCACGTGCAGCAGTTAGTGCATGTATGTGAATTATACACTGGCTTAGTCTGGCTTACTCTGCAAATAGACAAGAATCCCCAGGAAACGATACATAGCAACGGGTTGATGATCTCGCAAATCTTAGGGGTACAAAATTCAGGGGATTACTTGGGTTCAAGATGAAACACAGTCTGAATTCTTTCTCTTCTTGTTTCGTTTAAAGCAACCTCGTCTGGAATTATGTTAATGGCACTCACCGCTTGTGCATCGAGTGGTGCTTAGCCGTGAGACTTGAACACCTCATTCTTCAAGCAACGTGTGAGACTGGTCAACTCCAACCTATCACATCAGACTTTATCGTTCAAATGTCGCTTTGGGACAAGGGTCGGATGATTCTTGAGCACGTTAGGCAAGCTCGCTACCACTGTAGCCCATGCATCGAACCAACACCACCAACACCACCAGCTATTGGCACGACCAAGGCTTCGTCCGGTGCTTCACATTTGTTGAAAGTCTGGAGGTGCTCTGGAACAAGGAGTTGCTCGGCGCAGAACTGCAGGACCACTAGGGGGGTTCTGTCAAGACTGGGAAGCCCGCAATTATCTCTTCCCCATGTACCGCAACACGAAGGCCTGGCTGAGAGCATGCACGGCACACTTTAAGGAAAAACGACATGTATACTCAGGACACAAAACTACCAAACCGCTTTAGGGCCGAGGCTCTTTTTGAAGCAGTGGGGTAAGTCGCTACTGGCCACACGTGTGAGGTTTCGATTGGGGCTGGGGTATGCCAAAGTGCCAAACGCTGACTCGAAGTTTGGTGCTAGGGCAGTGCTCGTCTCCCCAGATAAAGGCAAGGTACTGTCATGGACGAGCGAATTCTAGGAGGCGAAGACGACAATGGGGATTGGAGCACGGGTTCGCAAAGCCATGCCGGTCTGCGAGCCAGTCTTCGTGATGTACCGAAATGAACAGAGGGAATGAATGAATCTCCTAAGCGAAGGAGCAGAAAGTGCAGATGAAACTGGTTGAAAGTGGGGCACTCCCGGGCAATGGGCACCCCAGCAAATACCTATGCCACTTTTCAAATATGAGACACTGAACCCCCGCGACGAAGCCTTCAAATAGCTCAGCCTAGCTCGCACCATCGGACCATGGCGTTTTCCAGACTCAAAAGGAACATCTTTTGGTACCAACCCGCTGGTCATGAACCTGCTGGTGACGGAGGCAAGCTCTGCCAAGGGGAGGTGGAGATGTTCGGGTGCTGAATGCTTTGAGGACTCTTGGGTACAGCACACCGTAGTATCCACCAATTTCACCCCATAAAGAGTCACAACACCTGCGAAATCTGGAAGTCGTTGGGTCCTTAGGTCCCCTTCCATTGCGCCGCGAGCTTAATGTTCGGGTCATAAGAGCCATTGCGAATCGTTGTAGGAGCCCTATGCGATCCTTATTTTCCACCTTGGAGCCTCTGGGTGGTCATCATGAATGGCTCTTCTTGAAGCCAGATCCCAATTGGTCGCGTTTCCAGTCCATAACACCTTACTTGTCCCGAGGTCGCTGGTGTGTCACCACTAGCCATGGCGGGTTCCCGTCTCTGGTCTCCTGACGGAACCTTCTTTTTCAAGGAGTTGAACAGCACTTTGTCAGTGCACCTGGGATTAACCTTGTAGACGGGGATAATATTTGTCAAAAGTGTCCCTCGGGTGCGCATTTCTACAATTGTCACTTCTTGTTAATTTTTAGACACTTCTGTCTCGTGGGCTTGTGCCTTGGCCCACCAAGATTCCGATGATGGATCTTATTTGGCATTTTCTTCACCATAATCTTGTTTGCATCTGCTCCAGACGCACTTTTAACTAAGTAAAGCTTCATGCTAGCAGCAGCGCTCCCGCCGTTTATGAAGGAGCTCCTAGTGCTCAGACTAGGGAAACACCTCCACTAAACCACAGCGGTTCCCACCGGAGAAACCCCAAGGGCGCATAAGAGAAGCTAGACTTTATACACTGGAGTTACTCTCTACTATGGTAATGTCACACCGTCGTTGTTTCCCGGAGGCCATGCTGAAGGTGTTCCATAGAAGTGAGGTTCCCCAGTGAATATTTTTGAGAGGACAATTCAAATAATAAATACGTTAGGATCCTAGTTCATCGAGTTCTCAATTAATCTCTGCAAGAGGCCCCTTTCGTGCTGGAAAACCAGAGGGTGGGCTCCTGGGGCTCACTCCTCTTGACCAGACCGTGCAAAAACTACGTGGCCTTAAACGGTGCACAGCACGTGTCCCTGAATTTCAGGAAACTACAGTAGGTGAGCAGTTGACCCTCGGCACGTTTCATACATCCTCCATACGGTGATAAAAGCTCTGGTGCAGCCTGGGCCGTCCCGAGTACAGACTCGTGCATCACCCAGCTCAACGCGCCGCAGATGTTGCAGCCACTTGGCGTGCGACCCAACTCCGCGCACACCGAAACCCAGCAGCACACATTCCCAAAGCAGAAGGTATTTGGCGCCCTCAGTGAAGATGGACTAAGTAGTCCATCCAAGCCTTCTCCTCCTGGACGCCCTTATTCTCCAACTTCAGCTCCTCCTGTTCCAGCGGCACAAACGCGATCTCAAGCTCCGGTTCCTGCCCCGATAACGGCACGAACGCCGCCGCCGGTTCCACCACCGCTGGGTCATTGACTACGAGGTAGTCGTTGTACCCTGGAGCCAACGGTTTTTCCTGCACTCGTTTTTTCGTGGCGTCGTCGTAGGGCAAGAGGTAGACGTCCACCGGCACGCAGGAGTCTAGGGGCTGCTTCAAAGCCACAATCGCATTTTTCGGATACCGCGTGCCACTGCATGCGTAAAAGTTCAAGCCCAGGATCTTGCTGTCGCTGCCGAAGTTGAAGATGGTTCCCTGCATGTCGATGCCCAAAAGGGAGTGTCCATGGACGAGCGCCGCGTAGCCTGCAGGAATGGCGTTCCGTGTCTTGACCAAGGAGTTGACGTGGTCAAACATGGCCGGCGTGGCGCCCGGAGGGTCGAAAGTCAACACGTTGAGGTTCAGATTCTCGAACTCCACATTTTTGGTGCTAAGCGTCACCATGGACCCATTGAGCCGCGCATAAAAGACTTGCGGAAAGATGACATTGGCCAAGCTAGTAGCCAGCAACAAGCAGAGCACGAGTGGGACCATGTTAGTTGCTTTTGGAATGAGCAGCACGTTTGTTTTATAGGCAAAGCTGGAACACGCCTTGTAGTCATGGATCAGGTGCATCGCCGACGGTCCTGCCAAGCAAGAAAGGCCTGACCACGCACGCTTTCCATACAGGCAGGGGAGTTTCGCCAAGTCAACTTTAGCCTTGAATGTGAAGTCTTTTCGAAAAGGGCTCTTGCGGATCATGTACCGCCTTTACCACCTAGCGGATCTGGTGCTGGGGAACGGAGTATAGAATTGGGAAATTGAGACATAAGTGGGACAGTTAGCCGAGGCTCAAGTGTCACAGGGTGCTTCACTTGGCAAAAGCAATCCCCAGTGGAGCTTTTGGAAGTTTAAGGTAGATCCATGACTAAGATGCACCGGAACCCCCCATTTTCATGGCCAAGTCTTGCACCTGATGGCTGCAGTCGTTAGACAAACACAGGACGGGTGAACTCAAACTACACTATGACGTACACAGTTGCCACAGGTGCCAGGGAAATTAACCCGAGCCCACTTTTAAAGCACCGGTTGGGAGTGGTGGGAAGTAATGCTGCCCGCGGAGTATGGCACATAGGGTTAGCTCCGTCCATGGGGAAATGCAAAGGAGGCCAAGACCGGGAAACTTTGCCGTGCGAGTCCACAAGATATGCAAAAGGAAGTGACCTGAACGGAAAAAGTGATGCACCAGGAACAGGAAGTTCTGTGTGTGATACCCGGGGTTACAGTGCATGCTGGTGATGTGCTTGAGGGGCACTGAGAGGTCACCTAGTCTTCTAGTAGGGGTCACTGCGGCCATTAAGTTTGAAGAAGGTGTCAGTCTTTTAGTTTTTGGTGGGTTTGAAACCCGTCACTTAGCCATTGGGTCACTGGTATTTTGGTCACTGATATTTGGTCGCTTGATCATTTCGTGGTATCAAACCGGTCACTTAGTAGTTTGACCACTGCTTTTCGTGGGTATCGAACAGGTCACTAAGGTTCTCAACAAATCGATCACTTCGTCTTTATCCAACCGGTCACTTTTTTCGAAATCAAGTCTCTTGTCCAATCGGTCACTTTGTTATGTCGGTATCAAACACGTCACTTGTTCTTTTGTGGAGACCACCACGCTGACAGTCTCCATCCAAATATTTCTTGACCCTTGTCGTTCATCTTTCCGTCAGTTATTTTTATAGTGCGCCTTAACCCCACTCCTAGAAAGAACCATGAACCCAGAATACTCAATCCACGTTTTTCTTTGCCACGGGCCCACGGGACGAACTCGAAGGATTCCTTGACCCCCGCATTCGTCTTGAAAAACGGCATTAACACCACCATGGTGGACTCTTAGGTGAGCACTTCCGGCATTCAAAACGATTTTGAGCTTTGACCGTTACGCCCCGTTCCAAATCCACTTGGGCCGCGACTTGGAAATGCTGAATATTGAGGCCTATACCTGTGGTGTCAGCAACTCGGGGCTCCCACAGTCTTTCATAATAACGCTCACTTACCGAGTCCTTTTGAACTGCTTTCTCACCGAATCCAATTGTTTTCGCGGACACGCGAGAAACCATTTCCAGGTTGAGGTCCTAGCCTGCTTTCTAGGGAGACACATGCACCAACGGCTCCGCCGACTGAGCTGGCTCGTGACCAAGTTGCAGGGCATTGTCCAAGGGCGAGAATATTCCCTGGGACCCTATTTTTCTTCATTTCCTTGCTCAAACCTTTCAGCACCACTGCTGGCTGGCCTGATGCTGGCGCGGTGGGTGAAAAGGAGCGCTTTTTGGCCACCTTCTGCAAACCCCGAGGGCGGTTGAAGCTGGGAGAAGCCTCAAGGTTTATGGAGCCAGTGAAATGTATGCAGGTGACCAACTGGGGCTTATGAATCACCAGTCTAGTCCCCTGAGAGACCCTCACGGTCCGGCCATATTTCAATGATCCCCTTTTTAGGCCTCACCATCTAGGCCAGTGGGAGCCCCATTGGTCAAGTGTTAGCAGTCTAAGTCCAGCCCGAATGCCAACTTTAGAACGAGTGACTCACCGCTTGCACGCTGGGGTCTTGAAACCTCGTAAACTCCCTTCCTTGAGCGTAGTTGATAATGGCTTGGAGTGGGGGGGGGTGACAGTCACAAGAAGCGTTGAACAGTTGCCTCGTAAGACTTGCGTATAGGCTAATTTTGATACACTCAGACGCAAGTAAGCGACACGGCACCCGCTGTTGAGACCACTAGAAACCCTCTAGCATTGGACTATATTTTGTCCTAAAATTCTGCCAACTGATTTGGCTCTCTGATTTGGCCTTCAGTTAACTTCTACAGAGATCTAACCCAAGTCGTCCTTGGGTCTTCGTTCTGAACAACACTTGCATCCCTTTGCTGAAATGTCTTTTTTTCTGAGTCCCATCATGCCAGCCATTCGTGGAAAGTCTTTTGATTCCGAACAGCATTTTTTGGACCTGTCTATGTACCGTCAGGTACAAGAACTATGAAAGGGTCAACCATCGAACCCCAGGTGATTGTGTAGACTCGGCGACCCCACCAATCTGCTCCTAAAAAATCCAAGCTGTTTTATGCCAGCCTAATCAAAGCATCGACCATCGGAATGAACCTGTCCGTCAATATGCATGCTGAGGAGCATAGAATCAGGCAATCCGTTTGGCCAACTCTTTTCCTTTTTGCTTTGGGTCCGTGGAAACCCCT
Organism: Metschnikowia sp. UFMG-CM-y6306; assembly: GCA_009756535.1. Lineage (NCBI taxonomy): Eukaryota > Fungi > Ascomycota > Pichiomycetes > Serinales > Metschnikowiaceae > Metschnikowia > Metschnikowia sp. UFMG-CM-y6306. Next base: position 245,242 of record WFIW01000018.1, on the reverse strand, counting down.
AAGCAAGGTGGTTTGACCTGTTTCCCGACTCCAGAACGCATGAGTGGGGTATATCATTCTGATTTCACCCCTTTGACTTAAACACAATGTCGCATTCCCATGGTCATGTCATGAATCTGGCCATGGACGTGCCCCCAAACATCCAGGTGCATGCTTGGCACATCAATTTCTGTCGATTTTGCTCCAGAGAAGCGATATCTCCCGGATATTTTGACTTGCCTCTTCTTACTGGACCAAACTCACAAACCTCCATTAGAGAAAAGGGCAGCCTCACTTGTCAAGGGGAATGAAACAGTGATAACTGGAGCGCGCATGCCTTTGAGACCTTGCATCGGCAACCATTTGCCTGGATGGCTTCCGCCAATTGTGGCACCTCATTATCTTCGCAATGCTGCTTCTCAGTATCAAGCTTTGGTGAGCTTCTGTTGACCGTTTCTGTTCTGAACCACTCCAAGGGTGGATTTCATATCTTTGTCATGCTCGAAAAGGTCTTTTCCGCAAGCCCTGGATTCCACCGTTTCGACTGTTGATACCACTCTGTAATATCGTGTCATGTGACCACTTCAAATCTCACCAAGAATAGTCGCCACTTGACGGAGTTCTTCTATTCCTTTGCCGTGGTTCCGTGTCCAACCTCACCATCATTCACAACCGACTTCTGGTTTACAGAAGTGTCTTGTTGCAAAAAAAACTTTGGCTTCGAAACTTCCCACTTACCATGAACGTTCTTGTGCCGTACCACCGACGTTTCTCGAATTGGCAGAGGAACCATGAAAAAGGTTCAGGGTAGATCATCAAAATGATGCCTTGCCTGACTTATTCAATCTTCACTGATCACTCGGACACATTGTCTAACAAAGAGTCATTACACAAACGCTTTGCTTCATCAAGTGTCTCATTTCCATTCACAGTCTTGTTGGGAGACTGACTATTATTTAGTGGTGGAGGTTCACGGCCGATATTACTTTTAGCACTGGGAAGTTCCCACATCAATAGAACGAAAACATATGAAGTGTCAAAAATTTTTCAAACCGACGGTGACATTGACCAAATTAGGAAACAGCCAACGGGAGTGACCTTTGTAGTCTTTGAAAGTATAGAATGGGTCCTTAGTTCGGAAGTTTGCGGAAGAAGAGAAAGCAAGACAAAAAACATGGCCCAGCAATGTTGAACTAAAGTGTTCAATAATGCTGCTCTATTAATGGCAGCATAAAAATTGTTCGCTGATTTTGTTCTTTGAGAAGGCATTGTTCAAAAAGCGGACATTGTTCGGTGAATTCTTTGTGATGACATTGTTCAATGCGCTCATGTTGTTTTTTCAGTAAGTACCATATGACAAACCCAAATTAGCCGACCCCTAAATTAGTGACCGGCAAGGAGAATCTCCTGTTTAGTAATGCGGATGTTTCCACAATTTGGGACTGAGCTTTTGTACTGTGTGGCCGTGCCTGATGGGACAACATTCTGATCGATCTATTGCGAAATCCGCGTCTTTCGTAGTTGGGTAACTTGGAAAGTGCCGCTTTGAACTTTTGTTTGACCACTCACGACCCTGCACCGAAGGATCGAGAGCGTACATGGCACATATGGCCGGCCAAGTCCCCAGGAAAAGTCTTTGGATATCAAATGCTTCAAGCGCTTGAGGCTAGGCAAGTTTAGTTGGACAATTAAATGCCAAGACAGGAGTTTGAAACCGTGACAGAAAACCTCACTCGAGGTATGGGCCCCAAAAATACCAACCGAAAAATTCTTCTCTCTCTTGACTAACAGATCAGTCTTTGTCTTGGAAGGTGCTTTCACATGATTTGCCCTGGGCTTCTCAAATACCGTGTAACTGCTGGCTTTCGTAACAATGTCATGTTTGACTGCTGTTTCGGCAGACGTAGATTTCGGCCATTTCGCTAGCCTCTATCGTGGGACTCCGGGACATTTTTGGTATGCCCACTGAATTTGTGGTAATCAGCCTGAAACATCTGCACCTAGGCTCACCCAGAAATGTATTCATCCGGAAACTCATGGTGCGTTCTAGTGTTTCAAAAGATACCTTTCCATTAATGGGAGTTTCAGTTTTACCACGCTCCCGGCTTCACGAGGTCAAGTCGTCAGTGTTCGACGCGAAAACTAGGACCAGCTTACCCCCATTTGATTATTGTTTCAACTGACAAATCCATTGTCTCCGCCAAAAGTCAGTTCACCTTTTCCCAGGAAAACTCAGTTACGTAGCCGCAACAAAAAACCCATCTACTGCAGACATACAACGCCGAGGTTACCCGAACGATAGTCCTGAAAGCCGTCTCGGTATTGTTCTCCATGACTGCATGTTTGATCATGTGTCCTGCATTGGCGATTCCATTCATGTTACCGTCAAAGTTCGCCGTCAAGTGGCCGCGTCTTTCAGAAACATCTGCTTCCTCTAAGAAGTATAGAGTTTGGGTATTTTGCTGCCAGAGTGAGGAGGCTCAGAGAACCCCTAGAAGTCTTGGATTGAAAATCTCAGTGTTATCTAGCGGAAAAAAATAGTCGTGGTCTAAAGAGACGGGCAAGAACAATTCGAGCCCTAATGTTGTCCATTGCCAAATCAACAACCCTTTGTTCCATTTTTTTGGACTTGACGATATCCCCAGAAGCGGGGAAAGATGTTCCCCCTCGTCACGCCACCATGGCGCTTGACGACAGAAAGAGTATATAAGTGGCCGGTTTCTCCAATCCATCTCACCATTCACTCACAACTTCTTACTATGAAATTCTCTCTTCTTTCCCTCGCCCTTCTCCCAGCAGCTTACGGTGCACCCGGCCTGCCAGACGCGGAGCAAAACGAAAAAATCATGCAAGCAATTGGGAAAATGACCAATGACTTGCTTCTCGACACCGAGAAGTTTGCCCTGATGAATGGCATGTTGTTGGAGGAGATGGTGACGGTTCCAGGGGTCACGCTCAAGTCCAGCAATGAAAAGCGGATGGAAAAGCGGTTGGAAATGAGGGTGGAAAAGCGGGCCTGGACTGATTATCTTCCTTTGGTCAAGAGCCTCACCAAGAACGTGTTGAGTGGCGTCGGCGGCGTTTTGGCCGTCACTGGATTTGGAGAGGTGGCCAAAATCATTCTGATTGTAGGGGGTTTGTTGTGATCTCCGCCACCTGATTCCTGGTCGACTTGTTAGTTATTAGTATGAAAATAAACGTGTCGATCCCGCATTTTTTCAACCCTAGCTTCTTGAAGTTGTAGTTGCACCCTACGTTGGCGGTTCCTCATAATGATCAATGTGACCAGAAATACCCCAGGATTCCTGCTACTGCCAAAGTGAAGGAGTTGCTGTTGGCAGGCGAAGTCCAAAACTGTTGGTGCACTCTTTGACCAGCGGAGGCGGTAACAAATGATGGTTCACTAGCAGGATGTTCCAAAAAGGTGGGCGTATTCAGATTTGAGGCGACCATGGCTTCAAAGACAAACAGGAAGCTCAACAAAAGGTCTAAGGGCCAAGGCGCTGAGGGGTCATTTGTCTAGTATGGATCGTAGTTCAACATGGGGTGGCGGGGAGGTGAGCGCTATAGTCTTGCGTGTCGCTAGACGATACCGTACACGTGCATGGCAGCGGACAGGCAGGGGGCCATAAGTGGCTGCAAATATGGGACAAGATTATCGGCCAAGTATTAATCGCTTGTCCTGTGCCTGAAAGACCTTAGTCTAAGCACTGACGCACAATGCTAGTTCTCTTTGCCAAGTGTTGAAGGCAGTGCAACATGCTTTATGCAGCTCGCATACACAAAAAGGGCCTGAGACAGGTTACGCCGTTGCCGCGGCAAATCTGAAACACCTCACAAGGGCGGTCACTTCCTAATTCGGCTGTTGCTAAAAAGTCCGCCAATATAAAAAGTTATGAGCCGTCATAAATTCTATCGTGGATCAGTTCGCGAAAATACAGCTGATACAAGGCCCAAAACAAGTACTGGGGTGTGCACTTTGCGGCCGTTCTAAGACACAAGCAGTTTCCGATTACAATATCTGGGGAGGGTTTGGGGAGTACCTGCTGGGGTATGGTTAGAGTTAGAGAGGGTTGAAAGCCTCTTACTCCTCGTGATTGTGCTGATACCCAGAAAGGCATCTACGACAGCGGTTGAAAACATGGATTCAAGAACTGCCGAAAGATTTTCTATACACACATCGATGTTTGAATGGTTTGTCAGGGGCGCAAAAATGTTCAAGCAAAAGAGGAAAAGTGGCTAAGAAAGAGCGAATTACTTCTTCCCTGCACTGGACCAATGGCTTAAAGGATGCCACCTTCAAAAACATAATAGAGCAAAGTTGGAAAGTCTGTCCCACACTATGGGCGCGTGGAATTACACTATTCCAATTGGCCAAAGTGAGTGACTTTGAATATTTCTACTGCGACCTGACCCACCTGAAATACGGAGGTACAAGCACTAGCACTGAGAATTCTGAGCAGGTGACGGGTAGTGCCTAAACAAAATTACTTGAATAAGAGCGAGGTTCAACGACGGTTGATTTGTATGGTTGGTCTGTACCAGGCGGGCACCATAATCCAAAGGTGTTTTATCCAATCTGTGTTTCCGAAAAGCCAAGGCGAACAAAGGCTGACGACGGGGAATGACATCCGCCTGCGACTAAACATTTCTGATGATTACATGGCGAGAAGGAGTACTGTGCAACGCATGCATGAACGACCCATCTTCTTTTAACTCCCGAAGTACATGCATGGTCATGTCAACCTTAGAAGGTTTGAGGTCACCTGCGCTCTGTTCATTATCTAAGGAACATTCTGGGGGCTGTACTTCGTGTTACTTGCGCATATTGAATAGCCAATGCCACGCAAGAGGAGTGGCAAATAGGCAGACAACCTTCGCTTTAGTGATCACGAGTTGGGCCTAACGTTTTTTGAGTCAGCTCGTATGAAACGGCGCTCTCATTTGCTTTGATTTGCCGCAAACGTGACTTTCTACGCGTGCAATGATTGCTGATTTCTTAAAAGACGTGGCACTTGACAATATCCACCAAAGGTCCCGAACTCAATGGCTTCAGAGTGGTCGGTCAAAGTGGACAATTGTGAACTTTCCATTGCGATTGCAGTCATGGCCCACCACTTGGAAGTCCACTCAACTGGGGCGAATGCCCATCCCTCCGTGTATTCCTGGAATGAACAACTCTGTCCAGATCCTCCGGAGGCGCCATGCAGGAGTGCACTGATGAAAATGTTCATCAGCATAAAGCTCTAACAGAACTAAAAAGCTCGGGGTTGGTCCCCGAACATGTCGAGCCATTGGTCGTCCCAGCCAAAATCTTCGCCGTATTCGATTTCTTCGGTGATATAAGAATTCACTCCATACACTCGCCAATTTCGCTTCTGCTGATCATGCACAACATTCTTGGCATATCCCTTTTTCTTGAGCATGACAATGGTGCTTTCGGGAATGGAAATACCATCCAAAACCAACTTCTCAACACGAGGGAAGTTAGTGCTGTCTTGTTCCATTGAAGATTCAAAGAAGCAAAGCAAGCTTTCTTCATCGAGATCACAGAAGGATAGGTCGAGCGTCTTCAAGTGGAAATTCCCAACTCCTAGTATTTTATCAATGGCATAGTTCAAAATTCTTAACGACTGACCGTTCAAGTGCGAGCATGGCAAAAACAATTCCTGCAAATCGGTGCACTTTGCCAAGACATCCTCCCAGAGCACTGGATCATCCAGAGTTCCCTCGAAATGAAGGTACTTGGAATTACCCAAATTGAGCAGCAGGATTTCATCCCCGCATAAACTAAAGAATTTGCGGAGGCCTCTGCTGGTAAGCGAGGAACCATAGAGATCGACCTTCCGGATATTTGTCAAATAGCTTGCCCTATAACGTGGGTTGCGCGGGGTAAAATCGTCGAGATCTTGTGCACGACCACAGCTAATTTCCCGGAAAGTAAATGACTCCAAAGGGATTTCGAAGAACAGATAATAATAAGGGGTTTCCATGATCTTCAAAAATTTCGGTAAAAACCACATAAGGTTCTGCTCGAAGTATAGGTGTTTCAAGTTCTTGACATAGCCGAGGTATTCGTGAAACGAGAATTGCATCCACGGCAAATACATCCCCACGAGTGTGAGGTTTTCAATTTCAGACATAAGAGTCTTGAATATGAGGTCATCGCTGGGGAGATGTATACTGGTATAGTCATGATCACCCTCAAAAACAGAGTCATCCCATCTCGTGATCAAAGTCACCGATTTCACCTCGCAGCCATCAAACCGGGAATCGCTGATACCAAGAGCTTCGGCAGTCACCTTCTTCAAATCAACATACTCCTTGGTCTCTTCTTCGTCGCTCAGGCAGTCCGAAGTTCTGCTGATCAGTTCAAACCGCTCTAAGTTCGGACTCAACCGAATAAACATGTCATTGAAGAATGGCGTGTCGTTATCCATCACCGTGAGCACCTCTAGGCAGGACAACTTCGGCAAGCATTTGAAATTGTTTTTCTTGAGGATATTGAAGAATGCTCTGCCGAAGAATTGGGTGCTGGTGATATGGAGCTGCTTGAACGTGACGTCGTTGTGCAAAATATCCTTGATGATGGCCCAAAAGTCGGAGCTGGTTTGTGCAGTGGGAATAGTCAAAGACTCCAAATGGATGGAGGATCCATGCACGCGTCGATAAAACCTCATGGAGCCCTGGTACTGCGCATACGATACACCGGGCTTGAGAGCAAGTGAAGAGTAGTTTTGCGGCGTTTCCACCGCTGCTCGGTACCACAGTTTGCACACCAAATGCAACTCGGGGTTTGAATCGACATGCTGAAAGATCTGCAAAAGCACTTCATGTGGAAGCACAAACTTGGATGTGTTAGGACCCTCCAGGTGATTTTCGCTTGGCGTTTCGTCCACCGGATCGATGGCGGCTCTGGACTCCTGACTCATTTGGGGTATTTGGGGATCAATTGGTGCTCAGAAGGCGCTGGAAATGGGTGTTGTTTGCGTGCGAGATCAGGGACCTCTTGACTGCAAGCTGACTTGATACTCTGGAAATTGGGTCCGGTCAGTCCTGTCGGTCGAAGTATTGAGCCCCGTCAACCTAGGTCTTGGGATGTGTCAATCTAGTTGGGTCCTGCCAATCTAGTTGGGTCCTGTCAATCTAGTTGGGTCCTGCCAATCTAGGCCGTGCCAGGTGAAAAGCTGCTCCGATTGTTGGACCTCAAACAAGGCCTTGTAGAGGTTGTGAGAAGAACGCAAGTGGAAAGTATCGAACGTCGAATCAGGTCAGCGTAAGCTTGGTCCTGGTTATTGCAGCAAGAATAGTGGGTGGTGCGGCGTATTCGGGGAAGGATGGACTCACAGATGTCTGGGCTTGTGTGCTGTTAGGAGGCAGGAGCGGGCTATCTGGCCTTGAGACCTGATTGTTGAACTGTGTGATGTGCGAGCCTGTATGTGTTGCGCATGCACTTCTCTGTTATTCTTAAATTTACACTAGAAGCATATTCTTGTGGGTCTGGAATTGGTGGACATTCTAGGCATGTCTCACCTCCGTAGTTTATCTGATTACTTTTATAAGCTTGGGAAACCCGACTCCTTTTATAGTATTGGAGTGGGCCTTCAACAACTCAGGAGGACAAGGATCAGGGCAAATGGGTTTTCGAAGTAGCCAGGATTCTTCAAATGATGGCAACCTAAGGCCTGTGACCATGGCCTGTGACCATGGAATATAAAGTTAGTGCTGGTGCAGATCGCTCGGAGATTTCAGCATCCCTACATTCTCCGCGGAGAACCTTTGGCTTCTAAAGTGACTACTGTGACACCTTTTAAATAGCTGTGGAGAGCTACGGTCATAACCTATGGAGAAATGGCAGTAGACTTTGATAACAAAGTGCGCGCTCAATCCTTGACACAAGACCTGATGGAAAGGTGTATTAACCTTCCGACCGCGGGTTGTTAAAAGCTCACTTAACCCAGTGTAGTTTGACAAAAGGTAAGTGCTGAAATCCGAGAGTGGAACTCAACAGTCTAAATGAGGTCAGAATCCCGCCTTCGTTTAAGGAGGGTAAACATGAACGTTTCCATTTTAGGAAAGGAGAGCAGCGATTACAGAACTCCACAATTAACCAAATGTTAGGAGACATCTGGAGGACTACCCGGGCCATGGGTGTATACAACTCTCCAAAGTAGCGCGCGTCCAAAACGCGCATCCAAAACTCCTACGCGGATCATTGGTCACTTCCCTCGTTTTGAACACCGCACGCCCATATCCCGGTCACCTGAGATTTTCCATTGGTCCAACGTAGAATAGTCTGGTGCTCTTCAAGACGCGTGAGGGCTAAAACGCCTGCCCAACGTGAAAGCGAGTGGCCGCTGTTGTGTGCCCTTGTAGTGAAGACTCCAGGGAAGGGCCAAGGCTGATGGAGTGCGTTGATGAACTTTATCTTCCCCCACTTGGCCCAAATGAGCAATCTGTGATATTTTCGGATTCACCAGCCTCACGAATGTTCTCCAGGGGGCTCAAACTAAAGAGGAAAGCCAGGGCGAGGTCCCTTCCGTCCATCCAAGACCAGGCTCGTGAATGGACCATATCTTGCCAGCCAAAGTGGTCATTGGCCTCATGTGAAGGTGAAAAGTCCCTGTTGGTGCAAAGTGCGGGCCCTTTTTGGAATCTTCCTTGGTCTACCGTGAGACCTTCACTCAACCCTCGATGATTCTATTGGCTGATGCCCTGCAGTATTCGCCCTCTGTGTGTTTCGAGGCTCCTTTTACCTCCCTCACAACACGCCAACCCCGTCCATCCTGCCAGACTGACGTTTGAAGGTCTTCGTTGGATCTTAAAGAAGCTGTGCCAATGGAAACCTAGTGTCTGGGATTACTTAGCCGGGGATGTACCTCGCAGATGTTTCGTGCACGGACAATTGACCGAGGCGGAGCTGGTGTCCGCATAAGCATTTTGTGCCACTCATACCAGTGGGTCCTGGCGTGATTGCATGAGGGTGGTAGGTGTTATTATGATATCTCGCAGGTTATGTTGAAGACTTAGTCACATCCAAGACTGCTCCTTTGACTAGTACAGCCCAGTCAAGGAACTTCGACACGTCCCTGATTATTCTGAATGTCTACTCAACCAGGAGTGAGATTTCAATAGGGAGGCTATATTTCTGTTCCATCCCCGGGAATGACTGGCTGCTCCGGCAGGGGCATGCTTTACCGGGAAATACATGGGCTCGCTCAATACGGCAAATGTCCGGAGCGGATCTTCACGTCCCACTGACCAGTCTGAACAATAATGATCGAGGATGGTCTGGAAAGGAGCGGGAGACAAGATGGCGAGGACTACAGCCAGTTGTGTAGCCGTCGCCGCGACTTGTCAAGCAACCCTGTCTTGATCTATCGTCAAATGACCCGAGCCATGTGCCAGTACGCTAATCGATCTTTCTTTACCCTTTACAACACCTCGACTTTCATGTCTCGTGATATTGCCATCTTTCATGTCTCGTGATTCCATCTTTCATGTCTCGTGATTCCATCTCATGTCTCGTGATTCCATCTCATGTCTCGTGATATTGCCATTTTTCATGTCTCATTCTATCACACGCTATCCTTCAAGGTCCATAAATCTCTCGATATTTTCGCCTTCAACGCAGCAGCCGCCTTCCTTCTCCTTACCTCTTCAGCGTCTTCGAGCTCGAGCGACTGCTGAGGGTGGCCGCAGAGGGCCTCCTTTCGGCAAAAATCCGTCAAGCTAAAGAGCTCTTTCTCGCGAAGGCGTCCCTTGGGATTCGCCCCAGGCGCAAAGCATACATCAGTCAGCGGGGGGGAGAAGTCGTGGCATAGAACATGGTAGATACACTGGCGGGGGATTCGATGGATCTTGATGGGGTCGAAGATCAAGCAATTCACCCCCTCCAGCGTGAACTGGGCTTCGGGAAAGCCCAAGTTGCTGGTTCCCTTGATCAGATCTTCACCAAGCCAGATCATGCCGTTTAGCACATTGTTTGGAAGAGGGAACGCCGCGGCGCCGCCCGCCACACAGAGAAGAGCGCTACCAAAGGGGATTTTCATGAGTGCCGTTTCCAGGCACAGACCAGCGGGTCTTTAAGTCATGGTCTCGTGCAATGGGCTCCTGCACCCGCCACTCCGGCAAGTTGTGGCGGGCGGAAATGACGGTGTTGAGGTGAATGATCATGTGCACCTACACCTCAAGTGGCGTAACTAGTCATGAAGGTCGTCGTGGGGGGTTCTTGGTCATCCTTTCGGAGATTCCCGATCCAATGTGGCTTTAGGATCTCACCGGTTCTGCCTTGATTTTCCTGAGTCCCTCAGTGAGGTAATTTTTGCGCTCCGTGTCCGTCATTGAAACCTCATGAGAGCCCTCTGATTAAGCTGCACATTCGTGTGTAGGCACCTTTGCTGACCACTGCTGACCTCTGACCTGTGACCTCTGACCTCTGACCTGTGACCTCTATTGCATTCCCTGTTTCAGCTGCACGTGTCCCGAAACGTTAGGGTCATCCGCCATATTTCAACGGCCTCCTACACATAGATCTGGCCTGCATCAGAACAGTCACGAAAGCTTCAGCCACCAGTTCAACACAAACCTCTGCTGAAGGCGCGTGCTCGGATTTGTCCTCCGTGCATCAATCCGGCCAACACCAAGCGTGCTGGCAACTGCCACATTCCTCCGCAGCTCTCCCAGAATTGTCCATTCATGCCGGTTTCCTTCGCTTGCAGAAGATCCACCAATGCATCCTCATAGTGCTTCTTCGCTAGGTGCTTAGACCATTCTTTCAGTAGGGGAATATGTGTGTCTATCACCGGCACTCCCAGGAGCATTGTTGCATCTCTTGCATACCTGTTAGGGGATACGATTACCCCAAGCTGACCTGATGGGCTGTTAAGACCCCGGAATTCAAGCGCCGGTCCATCACCAACTTTCTTTCATAGCCACCACAACATAAAGACAGAATATCATTACCATCTTATTCAATTTCATTAATATCAGCAAATAGTGTAGGTTTATAATTGTATCCTTTAGCTTTGCATCTTTTTCATGGTACGGGTTTAATGGGGTTGGAGTGAGGAAGAGGCACCGTTGTCCGATGCTCCAAGCGGGGAACGCTTTGTCTTGGACGTGTCTACCAGCATCCCAAAGTCTTATCAGTCGAAGCCATTGGTCAAAAAGTCCATCAGTAGACGATTTCAGTGTTGGGTGCGAAATCAAGTGAAGAGTGTAGGAACCTGCAAAAATCAACATAAATGCAAACGTCACGGAAAATAGGAAAAAGAAGGTTATTCTTTAAAAGATTCGTGTCACGTAATAGTCGTACTCTTCTGTTTGGCTTGGTGCCAATTCGCTTGGCAAGAGGACTGGGCAACGTTGGGCCGTACACCCCCCTCCCAACCAGTCCGTCACGGGCTGCGGGCTGGCCAGTAATGTAACTGGAGTAAATAATTCCTGCAAATCATGCACAGACTGCTCTCGATGGCAAATTCTCCTGTTTGCCTGCTTTGTATGCATCAAGCCGGCCCTCCCGCGGTGACTGAAACATCAGAGGTTCAAGTAGCTTGCGGCAACTGGCGACGGCTACGACTCGGAGTGTAAACAAAACTATACTGCACCGCTGAACGTTTCCCCAGCTGCAACTCCGAAGACGCTTTCCTGACCAGTACCTCTTCCGTAGCCCAGCTTTAACACCACATGGAGACTTTTAACCAAACTTTCCTTTACAGAGGCTTTCTCCAGAACCACGGTAAGGAGCTGGACTCGCCCTACTCTCAACCGTCCACGTGCTCTCCTGGATATTGTTATAGGTCCACCTCAAAATCTTTTGCGTAGTAACCACCCTCTCGGAGCCGTGTGGGATCGACATAGATCTGTACTTGCACATGCCTGCGTGGCGCTGAGCCTCAAACCTGTCTAGGACGTGGCTTCTAGCCAGAGGTAAATGCTTCTTCCGAAACTTCACCGATCACCAAGATTTCCAGGAGAATTAGGTATGGAACGCCGCGACATTCGCTTCAAGGCTGCAGCTTACATTCTAAAGGTGTGAGAATGATGATTTAAAGGAGCTCTTTGTAAGTAGTTATGAAGAAAGAAGTTGAGATTTCCATGAAGTATAGAGTACAAGATGATACCACAGACAGTAGACAGCCGAGACAGCAAAAGATGTTGATCATACTGTGTTTTTGCGTATGTGAACGGAACGCTTTTAAGTGGTACGATACACCTAGTTTCCACGAGTCGTGTGCGACCCATCGGTGCTCAAGTGGGATGTATGGCTAGACGCGGCATGACACCGGACCCCACCTCGATGCACAACCCGACCCGCCTGCTTCCCTTCTTCCTAGGTGTAGGCAGAATATTTCAAGTTTCGAAAATTGCCCAGTGCAGCCTATGCAATTTTAATGCCCAATTGGGCGACCATCTGGCACGACTAACCCGGGGAGTCGTCACCACGACATCTGCCCGAAAACGGTAGTGCATTATACATAAAATATAGCCGGATGGTTGCGGGCTCTAACGAATACCAAGGAAGATATTTCTCTCGTACCAACAAACATATCCTTTCGTAGTCCTAACTTCCCATAGAACCTGACAATATAGAGTGCAGTTTCAACGGCAAGCATAAACTGTGGGTATGGTGCTGTGTATATTTGGTTTCTTTGTTAACGTCAAGTACCTGGAGAAGATTTTTCGTTCATCACTAAACCAGGGGAATCATCTAGACTTCTGTAGAGAAACAGGCCGGGAGAGCCCAGGAAGGGCCCCCATTGCACCGCTTTTTGACGGTGAGGGGTGACTGGTCACGGCCAAATCCCGTTACCGACCCAGAAAGCCCCAACCGGGCTAGTTTAGCCCAGGGCGTGTGAGCCGGGTTGATGTTGCATCCGAGAAATCCACGACACTGCACCCTAATTTGCAACTGCCCCGCCCTAGCCAAAAGCAGGGGTAGATTCTGGACGCCCCTCTCGTTGCGGGTTATCGAAGGCTTCACCTTGTACCACACGTCGCAGGTGGTCAGGTTGTCCCTGGGTAGCGCACTACCTATGGTGCCTTTATGAAATGTAAAGAAGAATTGTTTGTACGTGGAGCGCACAGGACCATTTGCCCAAGCCAGCAAATTTCTAAGGACTGCCTCTAGAGATTTGAGTGGGTCCGACGTAGGAAAGGCCAGTCTCGATTAGGGTTCTGCTCCGACGGGTCGTATCCCCCCACGAGTCCCAAGTGGGCTTGCGTCAGGGGTTGCTTCAGCACCGATACATAGCCCTTTTCCCCCACAGATCTGTTCCAGTTCCAAGTAAGGACTAACGGGAACCAGTGGCTCTGGCACTACCTGCTCCGGCATCGATAAAAATAAATACACGTCAATTTGGCGTACATAATAATCATGGTATTTAATATGAGCCTCATTTTTATGAGAATTATACCCAAGATACTTAGGGTTTTGTCCATAATTTCATATATCTTAATACCTATAAAAAAAATACAAAAAATATCTTATTTACCCCGCTAAGCGGGGTTTTGATCTATGATCTAATTTTTATGCCGATAAAATTTACTTTTATATTTTTATACATTCTGGTTTATTAATATAAAATAAAATATGTATAACTACTTAGTCGTAGGTTATTATATAAGGGATTCCTTATAGGATCTCCTAAATATGTACTCTCTGCTATAACATCTTTAAATCATGATGTTAAAACATATGTTAAATTAAATATATTAAATAAAATATATATATTATTATTTATATAACTATGTGCAGTTAAACCTATACTTATTGCTAAATTCATTAAAGCAAAAGAAGTATAGAATGGTCATGGTGATGAGGATGCACCCGCTCGAAAGTGCCGCCACGCATGCATATTTGCAGCCACGTCGCGCGCAACACCTGGATATAGCCTAGCACTGGCGCCAGCTCAAGGCCATACCAGTCCAAGCACCGAGGCTTTTTGGCCAGAAAGTAGACGGTGCGGTTAACAGCATCTCAATATGGTGTCACTGCGACTGGGGTTGAGCCTGCCCGATCCGGGACTTCACCCTTTTCAGACTGTCCTAGAATGGCACAAAGTGTTGGGTTGTATGATAGCTTGTAGCGCCTGCGAAGAGGTAATTGCGGGGCCGTGAACCTTGGTAGCAGCCTATGATTTTATAGAGAAACTAACTAGATGGGGCGGCTTTTGACGGCTTAGAGGAACAAGGAGCCACCCTTGTGGGTGGTTTCTTGGCCTTGCACCTGAGGGGTCCCAGTCAGATTGCCGAAACTATCTGAGGCGGCTCTGCATCTGGGGAAGCCGAAGTGTTCCCGAGGTGGACGGTGGGACACATATCTTTTCATGCGGGGTGCCGGCGCTTCCGCGTCGTGGCCGCAACTTGTGTATATATGGGAGGCGCACTACTTATGGTGCATACATGTAACTATGAAACCAGACGTGACCGACGAGATATCCTTTTGCTATGTAGCCTTTTGCGTGTAGCGACTGCCTATATACTCGCTTCTCACCTACCAGACTGCACTGTGCCATTTGGCGCCTGGACGTCCGCTCACTTCTTTTCCTTCATAGCATTTGGATGTTGGGATAATAAACGCTTTCTATTGGCAATTCCAGGTCATTCAGGCCTTTGTAAAGAACCTCAATGCAGTAGATGTATTGAAGTCCAAACCAAAAACTACCATAAACCTTATAAAGTGTCCCGCTTATTGGGTAGCAGGGACTAATCCTACCAAAACCACCACGGGTGATGTTATAGAAAAGTCGGTGTGTTTCTCCGTGGAGCCGCTTTCTCGAATATACCGATTCAAAGGGTCACTGCCATGTACACGCAGTCCCAAAGCTCGAAACAGATACCGCAGGTTGCCGTCGCTCCTCCACCTATCTAGACCGTGTCTCGCCTAGACTCAAGCCAAAATTGAAGATGGTGGACTCTTGGTATCCTGTGCCCTAAGTACTTGAAAGTTCTAGACCCAACGGCCAGGATTCCATGCACGCCCCTTTTTTGCCCGAAGGCCGACCGCACACTATACTAACACTGCGCTCACACTGCCGCTATGGTTTCCCGAAGCTACAGCTGAGATTACTGTTTCTACACGGAAATCCACACTTCTCTTGACAATACGTATCTAAGCGTTTGGACTGCGCAAACACTGGGGTTTGATCCATGGTTGATCTACACTCCACCAAACACTTCGGTGTGAAGCGGAGCGAACACCCTCCCTTCTTCCCTCAGTACGTCCTTTTGTATTGCCTAGTGTCTTCCAAACACTAGTCTTGGGTCGCCTTGGACCGGTTCGTCAAAAAAAAAGCCAATTTCCTTCGGCCACAACCACTTCATTGATAAAAGAGGTCAGGACCCTCAGACCACTGGCATGAATGTTGGGCTGCCCATGAACAGCGAGCCAACTATGGACGTTATGAACCGGTGTCAGCTTTCGGATCTTTAAGGGTCCTAAGCGGGGCTCCAGAAAAGCGGTTTGCAGGGCTCTTGAGGCTTCAGACCATGCCTGGCACTCCATTGGCAGGCTGGTGTCACAGACAACCGGTGTATACTGAGAGTCTGGTACAGGTGCTTAATAGTGACTTGTATGGCTTGATGCCGGTCAGAGCATCTGCATGGGGCGAGCAGCTTGACCTCGGCTTAAGGCAAGTCATCCTTTCCTATTCAGTTGAAGTGTTACTATGATGGTATAGTGTGTAAGGACATGCGAAAGAAGCTGGATTTTCGGCCAATAAGAATTCCAATTACATCAATCTAGACAGCTCCGTGTGGCTGATTTCCTAAGACGCCCTTCTTGGAAGACGTAAAACCAACATTAGGTTTTTGAGCGACTCCGCGACTGAAGCCACGGCCTTGGAACGTTCAAGTGGCCATTTCCAAAGACATCACAGGGAAACGGACAATGCTAATGGTGATCGATCGGCGGTAGGGGTGGTTTGACGTGCGATGAAATTCAAGGCTCTTCCTCTGCTTTTCCGCTCATTATCCTTCTCAATGGCCGTGTTTATCAGATACAAATTGACATTCTCGAAGATGATAACTTGAAGTTGCCTTTAGTTGGCGTTGGCCCCTAAAACTTGCCCCCTAAACTTTGCCCCCTAAAATATGGATGGTAGCATAGTGGTCGCCGTGGCCTCCAGAGACCAAAGGATTGCTCCTTGTCCGGCGGAGACACATGCTGGCATACTGGCAGGTCAAGATGGTCATGTCCGCCGTCCGTGTGCCTCTGGAAAAGCCACGACTGATCAGTAAGTTTAGTACCTCCGTGTTGGAGTGCCAACTCCAAGAATAGCTTCATGACGAACTCGCTTCTATCTGCTCATTTTTTCGTGCTGTGCCCTTGTCTGTCCTTGTCTCCGTCCTCCTTCCACCCTGTGCAGCCAGCATGCAACAACTCAAAAGGTTCCGGTCCCATTGCAAACCGGGCTATGAAAGCCCAGGAGTGTAGGTGCCCGTTCAATCCCTCGTTTCATCTCTCTGACCGCAACATTTCCTGACTCTCCAGACTAAGGAAAATACCGGCTGAGCACCTTTCGAAAGTTGCCAACGGTGTAGTCTTTCGGCGGCTGAATAATATCTGGTTGGCCGGCTATGTAAACTCCCCGAAGAGAACAATGTCATTGTAAGGCACATGCGAGGCCTTGGTATCTGTAGCAAGGTTTAACGTAGTGGGTTAGGGAAGTAATGTTTAGTGTTGCAAGGTTCAGTTTTGCAGGGTTCAGTACAGAACGTCGCCGAAACGAACACCAAGGAACCACGGCTCCTCTCTATTAGAGCCGCTAGAAAATTGCCGGGTCTGGTTTGGTGCTGGCCCTGTGTGCAGGACCGCCGTCTGAACAAAGGCCACAGTCCCAAACGCCTCATGGGAGCCCACATTTCTTCAGCGCTCGCCATCGACTCCGCCAAGAAAAACGAGTCTCATTCCAGCTAAGGCCAGTTGTCTGAGTGCATCATAATGTCGACTAACGCCTGACTTGAAGTATGTCGCGGTGCTTCTGGACCGAGCCCGTAGACACAAAAGAGCGACTATGTATGGGCCCATAGACACTTGTCCATGAGGCGTACCACTCGTACCCATGACGCGTACCCATGGAAAAATGGACCCTTGGTACTAGCCCACTTGGCATGCTGTTTGCTGACCACAACCTGTCCAAAAATAGCTTGTGCTCCCTGTACGCATGGACACTGCGGAAACGCCGTGGAATCACAGCACTGCTGCGTATTTCGCGCACCCGCGCACCAGGCGCCCAGGGCCACCACTTAGCTACCATTGTCTTTTTGACTGGCGCTGTAACTCCAGTACCCGATTCGGCACCCATCGCTTGTGGGCTTAGAACCTGCCTGAGCCTTGGAGCCTGCCTGAGCCTTGGAGCCTGGCTCAGCCTGCCTGGAACCTCAAGCCTTTCCATCATCAATGCTTTTCCACACCTGCATTCGCCCCTGGCCTTCGCCCTCTTGTGTCCCCCATGGCTCCAATAATCGACCAGTCAAGAGGACGCAGGTAAACACAGACATGCCCTCTTTGGGAATACAAGGGATGCCATCCTAAAGCCTCGTGCCACTTCCAGCTCCCCGCCGCTCGGTGTGCAGAATGAGTCAATGGGCGCTCCATTGTCAAGTGTGTTTTTGCTGGTGGACCAGCGGCTTGGATTCCGCACTTTGATGGTCTCTTAAACTAGGCCTGGCAAGCAACGTGCTTGCATAAATTGCCAAAGGCCTCATTCTCACCTGGCCATTGTTCGACTTTGCATCTGTCTCACTCGGCCATTATTTGACTTTGCGTCTGTCTCACTCGGTCATTATTTGACTTTGCATCTGTCTCACCTGGCCATTATTTGACTTTGCATCTGTCTCACCTGGCCATTATTTGACTTTGCGTCTGTCTCACTCGGGCCGCTATTCATATCTGGGGCTGCCGCCCCAGGCCATTGCATACCGTTTGCTTGGCATCGCGGCCATTGTTCATATCTGGTTGTGCTAGGCGCTCCGCCGCCGCGCTCAGTATATAACCTCCCGGCTCGCTCCCTTTGGAAACCATCCATGAAAATATCAAGCTTATTAGTGGCAGCCTTGACCGCCGCCGGCGCTTGGGCTGAGGCTTCAAAACCGCTCGGGTTCTTCATTAAGGTTGGCGAAGAGTATGTGCCGCTCAGGTATGATGAGCTGACCTCCGAATTCAGACACGCGCCGAACCTGAAGCCTTCACTGGTGATGTTGTCGCAGACGTCCAAGGAGCGCTTCTACGCAAAAACTCTGAGTGGGGTGGTGGGAATCAAAGGTTCAGTTCTTGCGCACGGTCCGGACTTGAAAGAAGAAGTGTTTTCAATTGACAAGCACTTGAAGAGAGTCTTTCTTGAACTCTACTTTTGTCAAAGGAGTGGAAGCATAGTCCGGTCCCTGATATCTGGTGACGCGTGCTCTCCAGTGGAATTGTACCTCTCGCCCTTTGACGAGAAAACCGGGTCTATTTCTCTAGACCAAAACGTTTCGGCCGAGCCTGTTTTATACGTGCCCGCCGACAACATCCCGCATACTCTCTTTGCAGAAGATCCAGCTTTTGGTGGGGAGCATCCGGTCTATACGTCTTCGGATGGAACGATGTTCTTTGTCTCGCATGACGTCTTCCAACCCGAGCGCTTTTTCTATGAAAATGGCTTCTTGTTCACAAAAGATCCCTCCAAAAGGTACTTGGGCTTGGACAACAATATGCTTGCACACACCTCCTCAAGCTCCCCATTCAGTTTCACTTTTCTTCAAGACTATCCGGCCGTGGAAGACGTCTTCTTTGCATGCTCCACTTTCGATCCGAATATCCACTTCATCAGCCTTGAAAAATCTAATGATTGCAGCGCAATCACGTTGAGTTATTCGCCTTATCAGAAAGACGGAGAAAAGGCCCCCGCTGATTCAGCATTGCCGGAAGCAGAAGTATACATGCCGAACACTCAGGAAAATCCTTTGGCTTTTTTTGCCAAGCTCGCTAACACATACCATCCACTCAGCAGTTTCAGTCTATATGAAGGGGCGAATATTCTCAGCTACGGCACTCCATTCCCTCCTATTGAGATCAGGTTGGAAAACCGTTATGCCGTCCCAATCAACACGATCTATACTGAGCCCGTGACCTTGGTTGCTGGCAGGCTTGCGTTCGGCCCTTTTGGTGGCGATCAGAAATTGGAGTTGGATTTAGATGAAGACGGGATGCTAAAAGGCAAAACTTTCTTTTCCTGTGGAGACCGTGTCGGTAAATATTTTGCAATCGTGGAATCCCAGCGGCCTGATCCCACTTGTTCTTCTGTCGACATTTATGTCGGAAGACTCAAAAGACAAACTGGGGAATACATAAAGTTCAACCCGCACCGGCCGGAAAGAGATGACAATAATGGGTCAGACAAATCCGGAAAGGGCGGAACTCCCAAACCTGTTGATGACCCACTTTCAAATCCAAGCAAGGGAAAAGTTCCCAACCCCGAAGAGAAGGACCAAGACGAACACGAAAACCAGAATCCCTCGGGTGGTACACAGACTAGCAAAGACGTTTCTCCTGGTGATAAGAAGGGTCAGGATGTAAATCCTGAAGCACCGAAGGTAGACAATGAGTCAGAAAAGGGAAATGAACCCACAGATAATGGTGACAAGGGCGAAGAGCCTAAGGGAAAGGATGAGCCAAAGAAGGGACAGGTACCAACAGATGGCGGTGATAATGCCCAAGAACCTAAGGAGAAGGATGAGCCAGAGAGAGGGCATGTACCAACAGATGGCGATGACAAGGTCCAAGAACCTAGAAAGAACGACGAGCCAAGTGAGGGACATGAGCCAAAGCAGAAGAATCCAGACGATGGACATACACCCCCAGCTAATGGTGGCAAGGCTCAAGAGCCTAAGGGAAAGGATGAGCCTGAGAGGGGACATGTGCCAACGGATGGCGATGACAAGGCCCAAGAACCTAAGACGAATGACGAGCCAAATGAGGGACATGAGCCAAAGCACAAGAATTCAGGCGAGGGAAATGCACCCACAGATAGTGGTGACAAGGGCCAAGAACCTAAGGGAAAGGATGAGCCTGAGAGGGGACATGTGCCAGCGGAAGGGGAAGACAAAGAGCCAGGCCAAAAGTCTCCTGTACCCGGGAAAGACGATGCCCAGGTCAGAGAGTCCCCGGAACCCAAGCCAGGGCACAAGGCCGAGTTGGGGGCCCATTCAGAGGATGTACCTGCCACTGACGGTCGCCCTAATGTACCAGGTGTACCTAGTGACTCCGGATCAAGACCTTCCAATTCCAAAATCGATGACACAATCCATGGCGCATCGGACGTTTCCAGCACTTCTAAAGGCTCAAATGTGACCTCCTCGGACTCAACAATGCATCGGATGTACAACTCCACCCACATTTCTGTCTCTAATACCTCTGAATACCGGTTTCATGATATCTTCCGCTCGACAAATCGGTCTCATGTGACCAACATCCGTGGTGGTGATTGCCCAGAGTGTGGGGACATGAACAACGCAGACGCCTCCGGGCAACATGCCAGACCTATTCGGGAAGCCGCGTCACCTACCACCATCTGTGACGAGTGCCATGCGACCACAAAGACTGTGTGGAACACCTGTACTGACTATACCACCTACTGCCCACAGAAGACCACCTTGACCATAAGCAAGTGTGAGGAAGTGTGCAGCAAGACCAGGGTGACGGTTACCGCCCCCACCATGTTCACCTGCCCAGGTGTTTGCATAATACCCGAAACTGTTGCTGAGGTAGTTACTCACAGTGGTGTGAAGACGGCCACGGCAGTCAACATCGCAGTTGAGACTGGTGATACCAGAGGAGTCATCAATGCACCCAAAAGTGTTTCGCCACACTCTCCTAAGGAGGGGAGAAAGTCTTTTGAGTCGACCAACGAGAAGGAGTCAAGCAAAGCTTCCAGTGAGAAAGGGATCAATTCTGAGCAAGAAATTAGAACCAAAGAGAAGGAGGTTGGGTCCAAAAATCTCGAAATCAGCTCGGATGAAAATGAAGTTGGATCCAAAAAGCACGGAATCAGCTCGAATGAAAAGGAAGTTGCTTCTCAAAAGCACGAAATCAGTTCTGATGAGACAAAAGTCGGTTCCAACGAGAAGGAAAACAGAAAAGGAAAAGAACGTGGCCCAGAGAAGAGGCCAAGCGTTGGTTCGAGCGACAAAGGCAACGCTCCCAAAGAGCAAAGCAGTGATGTCCCCAAACCAAAAGCAGCCAGATTAACTGGAGACTCCGCCCGCTCTTCCAAGACAAGGCCAGTTGACGACGAGACCAGCACTCTGACGCTCACCAGTACCGTCACAAAGCCGGACGTGACTCCTTATGACAATGGAGCGTCTCGAATGCCAGTGGGAGCATTTTTGTTTGTGCTCGCCTCATTGTTGATGTAGTTGCAAGGCTGACCCAACCAGGCTTCAACACCGGACCTGAACATGCCGAATGGCGTCCAGGCTTTTTTCGATTTGCTCTCTTTGGCGCTAGGCAGCGTCGTGTCTGAACCTACTGCCAGTGTATAAGATAATATACTTTCTTTAATGGATGCACCACAGACGCTTGGAATGTAGGAAAGCTCTGGGGGGTTGTTTTTTGTCAAGGAGTACTTGGTTTTCGCAGCCTACCATTTGATGGCACAGTCCATGTCGAACTCTATGTGGGAAGAATGTTTTTGCTTGCCCTGTTGCGAGACAGACCCAAAGGATACTGAGGGGTGGGTATCTTGGCGGGGTAACACCATGCATGTTGCAAGCATGCTGCAAGCAGATGTTTCATGTTCGTGCAGGAATGCATCCGCCCAGGGTATATAAGAGCGGCGATTCTCCTCATTTTCGTTTTTTCTGGGTTCAAAGCATACGGTGAAAAACTTGAGGACGTAAGGCATACGTTGATGTTTTAAAGTTAGACCTTTGGAGACACCGCGGTGCTGCTGTCTCTTCTAACACCTTTGCTCCATTACCTGGCATAGAGGTTGCAAGAATGGTGCTCACTAAAACAGGGTTAGTCACTGAAATGGTCGCAGGAAAATAATCACCAAAATCGATAAATTCCTGGGCCTCCAATGGTCTCAAATGGCGTCTTAAGTGGTCTCAAGTGGGTTCGAGTGGGTTCAAGTGGGTTCAAGTGGTTTCAAGTGGCTTCGAGTGGTCTCAAATCGTCCCAATCCTCGTCTCATTCCTTGTATAAATTCAAACTACACATGTTGGACCAAAACGCCCATTAAAATACTCGTCCTAGAAGGTACGACTCCAAACAGTCGACAAAAGTGTCAGATCGCAACCATCCTTTCAAAGCTGCAAGGTGGCTTGAACCAAATTTTAAGGGCCTCGCCAATGTTCGAGCTTTGTTGACCACACTGGCAAAATCCGCCAAAAACCAACAAGCAGATTTCTGTTTAATGCAATCGTTATGCGGCCTTGGCGCCAGCCTATGCTAGATTGAGCATTAACGGTGTACCCATATAACTGGATTTTTTGCAGGAACAAGGATCTATCAATGACCGATATTTTCCACGGCTACCAATGGTCAAAATCTCCCAAACAGGATCTTGGGAGTTTTGGCTACTTGCAGTATCTTAGTTGAGTACAATTCATCTATCTTTGGGTGGCGGAGTCCTAGCTTTTCAGCTAAAGGGCTAGCCCAGGCGTTGGACCTCCCGGCTTCCAGTTGTTAGATCCACTATGCGGCTTTCCGGTGTTCCGTCTAATCGGAGGAGTGATCCGTGTACAATCTTTTGGTGTGACGTTTTGCGGAACATAAATTTGATTCTTGAACCATTAACAGCCACAATTGTGTGGATCACGCGAAAAGAAGCCCCGCTATTGCACAAGCCAGTTATCAATTTTCCGGAATTTTGACCCCTATAAATGCTTCACTAGCTCAGTTGGCAGAGCGTCAGTCTCATAAACCCGGTTTGTGCAATCTGAAGGTCGACAGTTCGAACCTGCCGTGGAGCACTTTTTTGAACACCTTTTTTTCATGCCCGAGGTTGCCGAAGTATGTAGGTGCCTGCCCATTGCACAACTCTTACTAATGAACAGGTGGCTCACGTTGTTGCACAGCTTCGACGCAACATTCTAGGCTCCCGCATCAAAAGCCTCGACCTTCCTCATGACACCTTATTGTTTCCGCAACTCAAGACCGCCCCCGACCCGGCCGCCACGCTCCACCACTTCTCCGGCCTATTGACCCAATCCATCATTCGGGATGTCGGCCGCCACGGCAAATACTTCTGGATCCGGACAGAGACCCCGTCCAAAGTAATCGCCGTGATTCTCTTGCACTTTGGCATGACAGGAATGGTGAAAATGCGGGGCATCGACTCCCACTTTATCATGATGGAGAACGGCGGCGACAAGCTTCTCAAGAAGGAGTTGCTTGCTGACTCCTCAGCCGAACCACTTCTGGACAATTCAGGGAACTTTTCGCATGGTAACGACTTGCTTGTGGACACTCCCGAGAAGCAAGTAGCCACCAGCGGCCCCGTCAAAGCGGAGTCCGACGGGGCCCTCAAAGTGGAGTCCGCCGACAGCTTCCCCAAAGTGGAGTCTGCCGACGGCATTCCCAAAGTGGAGTCCACCGGAGCAGAATCCACCGATGGCCCCACCTTCGAATCTGCCCAAGTTTCCGACACCTTTCTGAACCATTTCGCCAGCATCAACCAATCCGAAGAATGGCCGCCACGCTTCACAAAGTTCCAGCTTTTCCTCGAACACCCCCACTCCACAAACACCATTGATTTTGCCTTCACCGACCCAAGGCGGCTTGGGCGAGTCCAGATTCTCAGTGGCCCCGAGTATGCCACGAACGCGGCCCTTTTGGAAAACTGCCCATCTCTCAACAAACTCGGGCCGGACTATTCCAAGCCCGCCAATGCCGTCGATGAAGAGGCCGCTTTCGAAAAAGGTGACCCCGATCCACAACACCACGGCAAGCCCCGCTTGGACTTGGAGCATTTCGCCCGCCTTGTCTTAACCAAAAAGAAACCCATCAAAGCCTTTCTCTTGGACCAGCACTTTTTTGCAGGAATCGGAAACTGGGTCAGCGACGAGATTCTCTACCACGCCCAAATTTACCCCGGCGAAACCCTTTCGCTGAAGATCACCGACCCCAGCCACCCCGCCTTGAAGCGCCTATACGACTCCATCATCTATGTCATGGAGGAATCTGTGCGCTTGGAGGGAAATGCCAGAGACTTCCCCAAAGACTGGCTCATGATCCATCGCTGGGGAAAGGGCCGCAAACAACAAAGAGCAAAGGTCAGCCGTGGATATAGCGTGGACTTCGAGACCATAGGAGGGCGAACGTGCTGCTTCGTCAAGGAGTTGCAGAAGCCGCTAAAACGCCGCCTCTCGGCCTCGGAGCAAAGCGGCGACGCAAAGTCACCAGTCTCGGCAAAGGCAAGCATAGGTTCGGCCAAGGCAAGCGCAGGTTCGGCGAAGGCAAGCGCAGGTTCGGCCACCCAAAGTGCACTGCCCCCAAAAGGGGATGAAAAACCGCCGAAACGTAGATCCACTCGTGGCCGCAATTAGGTATTTGTGCTGTTCCCAACTCTTTTGTACGTCCCGCTGTCGAACTCTTGAACAAATCTGGCATATCAGAACCTGCCGTTAAAGGCGTAACCTCTAATTTAGCTTCGTCATCCTTTGATTGTCTCTTGCCTGCACATTGATCCGCTTAAGTGGACCGCATTATGTCCTCACACACACTCACATACTGGAACCGTAATTTAAATGTTCGCTTTGATCTGTGGAGGTCCCAAACAAATTCTGCGCCAGGGGTAAGCAGTTGAAGTCCACCAGCGAGCCTCTGGTCAGCAGAACCTGCATAAGTTATGCTGGACTAAGCTTGTGCAAAAAAGCCCTGGCTTACTTTGGAAGAGCGAGTGATTCTCCATTCAACATCAGTGAACCCCATACGCGGAAGCGTCAAACATGGGCCTTCTTTGACCAGCCAATGCCACTTTTGCAACCTTTTCATCAAGGTCTTGTCCCGCATCAAGCTCTTTCATTCGAAAGCCAGCAACTGCTGCTCAACAAAGATAGCGTACCACAGGAATGCCCCACAAAAATTGCCCCAAAAAATATCTCGGATTCGATTTGCGAATTGCCGCCACACTCTCCCACGAGTTGATACGCCGTGCGCACTTGATATCGCGGCGCTTATCCGCTTATGCGCTTAGGAATCAACAACTCCAGAAATCCTGTCAAGGTTCCAAAAGAACAACCAAGCCAAGGCCTAGTGTCCCACGCAGTTTTTCAGACAGAGTCAGGCGAAAATTTTTGAGCAGTTTGCATTGGTCACCGCTTCATAAACCTGTCAAAAGACCCAAAAGAAACTCAAGCCCTAGGCAGTTGCGCTAGCGGGCTTGGCCGGTTACGGACTTGCTTGTGTTGCACGGAAAAACGAGGACAACTGTCCATATCTGATCCGAGTTTGGCCGAAGTTGGTGCGCACTCCTGTATGTAGAAACCCCGCCATATCTCTCATTTGCTTTTCGACAACAGTGTATCCACATTCACGTCAAGCATGCGGCAACAGAGCCCGCTATTATTGGGATTAAGAATTCCATTTGACACAGGCAGATTGTAGGATTCGACCTGATGAAAAATACTCTGTACCCTTTCCTTGAATTTGCTGAGCTTTCCTGCGAACGTGCTTGTAGAGAAAAATGTCGCTCAGCCAGGAAAAAACCGTCGCATAGACCTGGGCCAAAAGGCTGTAAAAAAGAGAGGCAGAATGAGGATACTTATAGTTTTTGAAGAGCGGGGATGTTCAAAAGTTCTGCAGGTGACCGATGGTTGCCTTCCGGAAGTTGTGGCGAACGGTTCTAATCCGGGGCTGCAAAGAGGTCCGGCGCAAATGGAAATTGCGCTGCGTCACACCTTCGAGCGGGGTCTTTGGTTGCAAACGCGCCGCGGGGTAGGCTTGTGTACTTGCAGCCCCGGACCCGGATAATTATGCCATAACTGTAAATATCCCGACAAGTCAGGGTTCTCTGACCGGAATTCAAGACAAGAAGCTAAATCGCCGACCGATATGCATCGCTTCCGCCCCTATTGTAAGACACGTGCGTCAAACCCATGCACATAATGGGTGACAGCCGTATTTGTCCGAGACTTCAAAGCGACAAAGAATATGGTCATAGACTGAAACCACTAAACAAACCTCAGGAAAAAGAAAGCATTTTACGAAATTAAATGCACCAAGCTGTGCCACGGAGACATTTCCAAAAACCCCGAAATCCCAATCTCGGGTCCTTGTGCATTTGTGCGGCTCGGGGCTAATTTAACAATGCACGTCGCAAGGCGCAGGAAGAAAAAAAGACGAAAAAAAAAAAGAAATTAAAAAAACAAAAAAAAATCCAACAAATTCGAAACAAGAGGGGTAAAGGCTGCCAATATAAGAAGAGCCGTCCCCCTACAATATTGGAAAACCTCTTTTTCTTCTCTGCACTCGCTACAGTTTTATTCGAGGCCATTCCAACAGCATTAAGGGTCTTCTGCAGGATCTCGCCCATAGACATTTACTTGGTTCAACTCCACCACATTCACCAAGAGCATGTCAGCCATACTTGCGAAAAAAAGCCGCTCCCTCACGGCCTCCGTTTTGAAGGCCCAGGTGAGGCTACAAAGCTCGAGTGCTTCAAGTAGTGGCAAGTCCATCCACACGCATACAATCAAAACCCCGATTGGCGTGAATGCAGCCATCGCCTCGTTCAAGCCCAAAACGACCAGGCTATCAATTGAGGGACCTATCGAGTGCGATCTACAAGGATTTCAGTTGCTCAATTCGCCAATCTTCAACAAAGGGTCCGCGTTCAGCGAAGAAGAAAGAGCAGCCTTTGGCCTCAGCGGGTTGCTCCCTTCAAAGACCAACACGTTGGATGAGCAGGTTGAAAGGGCTTATGCACAGTTCCAGTACTTGAAGACGCCATTGGCCAAAAACGACTTCTGCACTAGCATGAGAATCCAAAACAAAGTGCTCTACTATGAGCTTGTGCGGAGGCATATTCGGGAAATGCTTCCCATCATCTACACCCCCACCGAGGGAGACGCTATTGCCGCCTACTCACACCGGTTCAGAAAACCTGAGGGCTGTTTCTTGGATATCACCAAACCCGACGAGATTGACGAGAGGCTCGCGGTGTACGGAGAGGACAAAGATATCGATTACATTGTTGTCTCGGACGGAGAAGGGATCTTGGGTATCGGCGACCAGGGTGTGGGCGGAGTGCGGATTGCCATTGCTAAATTGGGACTCATGACCCTCTGCGCCGGAATCCACCCCGGCAGAACCCTTCCTGTTGTTCTCGACGTCGGCACAAACAACAAGCAGCTCCAAGAGGACGAGTTGTATATGGGTAACCAGTTCCCTCGCGTGAGAGGCAAGCAATACTGGGACTTTGTGGACAAGTTCATCCATGGCATCCGCAAGAGATTCCCTTCTGCAGTGTTGCACTACGAGGACTTTGGCGTCACCACTGGCCGCACAATGCTTCACAAATACCGTGAGACCTTGCCTTCGTTCAACGACGATATCCAGGGAACTGGGGCGGTTGTGATGGCCTCCATCACCGCAGCCCTCAAGTACAGCAACCGAGAGCTTCTCAACTCATCGGTGTTGATTTATGGCGCCGGATCGGCCGGGTTGGGGATTGCAGACCAGATTGTTAACCACATGTGCTCCCATGGCTCCACTCCTGAAGAGGCGTGCAGAAAAATCACCATCATGGACCGTCGCGGAGTGGTTCTCAAGTCCTACTCTGGCTCTCCAGAAGGCCAGCTTCGCTACGCAGACCCAGACGCAAAGTGGGAAGGGGTTGATACTAAAAACCTCCAGGCGGTAGTGGGCCATGTGAAGCCCACTGTTTTGGTGGGGTGCTCGACGCAGCCAGGTGCCTTCACCGAGGCGGTCATCAAGGAGATGTACAAGCACAACTCGCAGCCCATCGTGTTTCCACTCTCCAACCCCACCAGATTGCATGAGGCGTTCCCAGTTGACATCATGAAGTGGACGCAGAACAACGCATTGATCGCCACCGGGTCGCCGTTCCAGCCCGTCGATGGATACTACATTTCAGAGAACAACAACTGCTTCACATTCCCAGGAATCGGCTTGGGCGCCGTCCTCTCCAGATGCACTACCATCACCGATACCATGATTTCAGCCGCCGTGGATCAATTGGCCTCCATGTCCCCTAAGATGGACGACCCCAAGAACGGTTTGCTTCCACGGTTGGAAGAGATTGACGAGGTTTCAGCATACGTGGCCACGGCATTCATCTTGCAGAGTCTAAAGGAAGGAAGCGCCCGAGTTGAAAGTGAAAAGAGGCCCGACGGAGGCTATGTGGAGGTGCCTCGCGACTTTAAGCAGTGCTTGAAGTGGGTGCAATCTCAGATGTGGAAGCCAGTTTATCGGCCCTTGGTTAAGGTGCAACACGTACCGGAGATCCACACTTTCCAATACTAACTTTATAGACCTATTCATAATTGATATTGTTTGATGGCTCTGTGACGACGGCTGTTGCTCACAATGTCTCGTTCAAAAACTTCACCAATCGGGTGATGCCATAGTACTTGTCCAGGCTCACATCGCCGACGTTCAACTTGATCCCTCTCTTTTCACTCCTCATCACCTCCCAAGCAACATCGTGTTCAAAGTAGAAGATGGCGTCGTGGACACCGATTGGCTCCGCATAGGCACACACGTTGGGAAGGCCCGCCACGCCACGGCGGTGAAACTCGTGCTTTTCTCGGTCCACTTGCGTGGAAAGCTGGCCATACTTTCTTGTGTAGAAATCAACGTCAAGCGCATGACGCGCCCATCCCGTGATATCGTCCCGAAAGCTCTCATCCTCGCCCAAAATCAAGAACACGTCGTATTTTGGGTCCGAGAAGTTCGGAATGGTTTCCCAGTCGGCTCTACTGCGGTTGAAGTTGCCTCCGGGCGAGCAGAGGAGCGACATCGGATGCTCGCTTCCCAACAAATGACCCAAATCCTTCATTGAGCTGAAACTGTGTTTGGTGATCAAGTCCGCGTGTTCATTGTCGAACCATGAAGAGCCCTGCATGAGTTCGGAAGGCACCGGGCACATGTTAACCCACGGACTCACAAGAAGAAGCTTGGAAGGGAACACCTGGGGCTGCGGCATCCCTTCGAGGTACCTCGTAAGAGCAATGGAGAGATGACCGCCGGCAGAATCCCCCATTAGGATGATGTTGTTGTTCTGCTCCCTCACAAGCTGTGCATAGTCTTCGTGCAACTGGTGAAGCTGGTGCGGGAATGGGTATCCTTGGGAAACCAACTTGTAGTCGAGGAACAAGACCGACGTCTTCTTTTGCTTCTCTGCATCCAACAATTTGTAGATCGACACCACCGACTGGATCTGACTCGGCATAGTCTGGATGAAGTAGCCGCCACCGTGAGAAAAGATAATGATGGGATCAGACGCCTTTCTGTCGGGTTGCTTGACGAGCCAGTAGCAGTTCTTGCCGTACTTCTGGCCGTATCCGGGAAGGCCCTTCACCAATTGCCTGGTGATAAAGGGGACGATCTTGCGGATCAAGAATTCGTTGGAGTATGGGCCCACGAGCGTGCCATCCATGATATCAACTTGCAAGCATCTGCGGTATACCGTCAACCGAAGACAGTTGACAAAGTCCCGGTTGTATTTTCTGAAGCGGAGCCCGCCAAAGATGTAATACTTGAGGACCACAATCACAAGATCCAACGGAAGTTTGAGTAACACAAGAATCGAACGTAAAGACATGACCAGCTGGTTGGGAAACAACGGGGCGCCTGGGAATATATAGCTTGGAAATACCCCACGGCTCGGCGCACTGCATGTGCGCCCAAGAAACATTTGTCATGTGATTCCGGGCCCAGCGCAGCTTCGTATGGACGCCGATGATTGCAGTTCTGGTCCCTATATGGCTTCCCAAAAAGGCGTATAGAACTGGCGTCCGAAAAGGGAAAGATAACCATTCCACTTGATATCGAAGTAGAACATCTGAGAAGGATTTGCTTTGTGTGCGGACGAGGACAAGGAGAAGATGGAGCTAAGCGGACAGGACAGGGACTAAATCCGGGGTTCTGGCAGCTTGGCTCAAAAATTGGATACTACAGCAGAAAAGAGTGGACGCCCGGCTTTATATACATTGTGCGGTGCAGATCCGGGGGCGTGGGATTGTGGCCCAGTTTTGCAACCACGGCACATGCGGGCGGCCGAGGGTGTTTCAGACGCATCCCTCGATGCAGCATTGTGCAGTTCGAGGCCGGGCGGAGAAGGCGGGCGCCGGGCGCACGTGACCACGGCTGGCCTCACGTGCCGCTGCCCGGCGTAAGCGCATTTCATTTGTCCGCGTATCTGCAGGACCAACCCCAACACTGAGAAAAAAGGTGGGCGTCTATCGACTACCCCAATATCTCCTCCCACTATGTCCGACGACCTCAAATCCGTGATCTCCAAGTTGCAAGACAGAATCGAGACTCTCGAGCAAAAGGCCGGGCTCGTGCCCCAAGTGCCCAAGTCCATCAGAATGGTTTTGATCGGCCCCCCCGGCGCCGGAAAAGGCACCCAGGCTCCCAACTTGAAGGACAAGTTCTGCGCATGCCATCTTGCCACAGGCGACATGTTAAGAGCACAAGTGGCTGCCAAAACCAAGTTGGGAGCCGAGGCCAAGGCCATCATGGACAAGGGCGGGCTTGTTTCCGACGAAATTATGGTCAACATGATCAAGGACGAGTTGGAGAACAACAACGAGTGCAAGAACGGCTTCATTTTGGACGGGTTCCCCCGCACCATACCTCAAGCCGAGAAGTTGGACTCCATGTTGGAATCCAGAAAGACGCCGTTGCAGAACGCCGTGGAGTTGAAGATCGACGACGAGTTGTTGGTGGCCAGAATCACGGGCAGATTGGTGCACCCTGCGTCCGGCCGCCTGTACCACAAATTGTTCAACCCTCCCAAGAAAGACATGACTGACGATGTGTCCGGTGAGCCTTTGGTGCAGAGATCCGACGACAACGAGGATGCATTGAAGAAGAGATTGGTCACATATCATAAGCAGACCGAGCCCATTGTGGACTACTACCGCAAGAGCGGCATCTGGAGCGGCGTGGATGCTTCGCAGAAGCCTGCCACCGTGTGGGCCGACATCTTGAAGTGCTTAGGCCAGTAGACGCCTGAATCTTAGTATCGTATGCGAATAAACATTCCTGGCGTATTTTTGAATACTAGCCATTTGGTTGTCTGATGGTCCTTGATCTTCTGATGGTCCTTGATCTTCTGATAATCCTTGATCTTCTTATGGCCCTTGATCTTCTGATAGTCCTTGATCTTCTGATGGTCAACCAATCTTGTAGCCAATTCATGTCATTCAAGCCCTTTTAGGCCATGTAGTTCCAGTCAAACACTTGCCCAGCATACTGTCCGGTATTCAGTCATACTGCATAGTGGTCTCAAACCTCTGGTACCCTGATTGTCACCACGAGTGCCCGAATTTTGTCACCTTCAAGCTTCTCTGCATTGTCCATAAGATTCTCCAATCGTAAAGCCTTGGTACTGTGCACTGGCTTGGCTAAAAGGCTCACGACCCACGGCCATAGCCACCACCATCGAGTAACGCACGAGTCTCCAGAGGAAGCAGTCACCGTCTTTGATTGGTGACTCCAGGGTCCAGCTGAGACGGCGCTGCATGCAGAGCCCTCAACCTCAGGCCACTTTCCTCTTGACATTTCGGTCAGTATCGTCTGCGGACGTCCTCTTGCGGTCAGCCTCGGCGAAGCAGCCCACATGCACGATTTTTCTGCCCGTGTTTGGACCAGGAACCAAGAGGCACTCATCCCAGACCCATTCCCCAAGCAGATCCTTGTACACAGGCTTGACCTGCTCTCTGCAGATGGTGCAGACGTTGTTCATGTTTGTCTCCGAAGAGGGAATGGCCACATAAGACTGCGCGAGCGAAGCAGTGACCACGGGCTCGTCTCGCTTGGGTTGCGAGGCCGTGGACTCGTACTCCAAGAGATCGTCGTCGCGGAACTGAACCCATGCTATTTCGTCAAGGTACCAGTTGCGCGACTGCACATTAGCCTTGAAGTTGGTGTGACGTTTGTTGATTCGGAAATGCCAGTCCAAGTGTACCCGCTTTTTGGCGTTTCCGGCATCATCCGCGGTGAACCGCTTTCCACACTGTGCACACTTCAGTGCTTTCGTCTCGTAGAGCACCTGGATTGTAGAGGCGTCTAAGGTGGTGTTCTTGATGAAGCTCTGGAGCTTGGACGAGAACAGCAGCTTGTCGGAGCCGGGCGTTTTCTCCGCCTCTAGCTTCTGCGCCACCTTCACCAACTCCTTGAACTTGATCTGCTCGTATTGGCTTTTCCCGGAGAGCGTGGCATCGTTTAGAAGCTGCTCGAGCGCCTGCGTGGACGGCGTGAACCCGTTGGTTCCGGGCGAGAACTTCCGCTTGGGATGCACGAGCTCATACTCGGGCTTGGAGCCCGGCTTGAGCGACTGGTCCATCTTCACCAAGCCCGACGCGATTAGCTCTCCAAAGAGAGTATCGGCCTTGGACGGCGCTCTGGCTGGCGCCGGGTCGCCATGCACGACGCCATCCATTTTCCGGGCGCCATTGTCCAGAGGGATCATCTCCTGCAGCTTCATAAGCAGCAACTTGGCCAGGATCCCCATTAGGTCTTTCTGCAGCAACTTGGCGCCGAGCAAAAGAGCTCGGAGCTCCGACAACGCCGAGCACTTGCCCGGTAACGCAAGGTCCGAGGGTCGCGCCGCTGCCTTCTGCTGCAACAAGGGCAAGAGAGCATCTATGTCCGCCACCAACGCGGCTGCTGACACGCCCGATGCGCTTGGCCCGCTCTCTGCGAAAGCACCCCCTGGGGCCAGCATCATGCCTTCGTCCCGCCGGTACCCCGCCTGGCGCAAAAAGTTGCCTATCCGGTCCATTTGCTCAGGGGGGAACAACGGCGCGTCCAGGCCCCTGCTTTTCAGTACCCGCCACAACTCATAAATCTTGGCCAATTTGGTCCTAGTGCTTTCGTTCACCAACAAGTACACATGGGAAAAAAGCTTGAAGATCTCTTCCCCGAAAAGGTCACTATATGGGGGCCCCACGATCTTACATACCGAGTCCAAAAGGTAGAGGGCAAAGAGCTTCTGTTCGGGGATGCTCTTGTATATTCTGTTGGAGATGACCCTGACGATGCCGGGCGCTGCCTGGGTGTTTTCTTTGGCGATTATGGTCAAATTGTCTATGATGGGCCGAGAGTTGAAGGTGAGTTCCCGGATGGAGCTTTCGTAGTCTTCCACTATTGGGGAGGACATTGGACGACGTTGCAAGCCACAGTGCTGATGCAATCCCAGCAAGCGCTGTGGCGGGGGCTTTTTAGCGGCCATGTTTGTGGTGCACGGGTGCGCCGAGAGTGCGTCGCTGGCTACGGGGCGGAGGGCACGGGTGCACGCGGCGGGCACGTGAACCCCTGCACATTGCGCGGCTCATCCTTTTTCCGCATTGGGCAATGGCCCGTAGCCGCGGTGAAAACTTTTCATGCGCCTCACCCTTGAAATATTTTCTTCATCCGCGGGCCTCTGAAACCTACTTCCTGCCCCACCAATTGCGTCCCCACCAATTGCATCCCCGCCGATTGCCGGATTAATTTGCAGCTGTTTCCCGTTTTGAAATCTTCGCTCTCTACTACTGATGTCCCCTCCCGTTGACCAAAAACAGTCTGTGGCGGCTCGTGTGCTTGGGTCAGCCTCGGCTGGAATCTGTGAGATCGCCGTGTTCCACCCCGTCGACACCATCTCCAAGCGCCTTATGTCCAACCAGGGCAGGGTAACGTCTGCTGCGCAGTTGAACAGTGTGATCTTCCGCGAGCACGCCCAACAGGCCCTTGGGTCCCGTCTCTTCACGTTGTTCCCCGGCTTGGGATATGCTGCCGTGTACAAGATTTTGCAGAGGGTGTACAAGTACGGCGGACAGCCATTTGCCAATGAGTTCTTGACCTCGAACTTCAAGGATTCGTACGAGACGGCTTTCGGCGCCAAAACAGGAAAGGCGCTTTTGTCGGCTACCGCCGGGTCGTTAATCGGGATCGGAGAGGTGATCTTGTTGCCATTGGACGTGTTGAAAATCAAGAGACAAACAAACCCCGAGTCGTTCAAGGGAAGAGGATTTGTCAAGATTCTTGCGGATGAGGGCCTCGGCTTGTATAAAGGCTGGGGCTGGACGGCCGCACGGAACGCCCCCGGTTCGTTTGCTTTGTTCGGAGGCAACTCGTTCGCCAAGGAGTACATCTTTGGGCTCAAGGACTACTCGTCTGCCACGTGGACGCAGAACTTCGTCACGTCTATCTTCGGGGCCTCGGCATCGTTGATTGTGTCCGCGCCATTGGATGTGATCAAGACTCGTATCCAGAACAAGAACTTCGGCAGCAACGAGTCGGGATTCACCATCTTGAAGAACATGGCCAAGCAAGAGGGCTTGACGTCGTTTTTCAAGGGTTTGACCCCTAAGTTGTTGACCACCGGACCCAAGTTGGTGTTTTCGTTTGCGTTGGCTCAATCTTTGATCCCCGCTTTCGACAAGTTTCTCAAGTAGAGGCTGAGCTCAAGGGGAAACACAGCTTGGCTCAATTCCCATGGGGTTCAAGTCCGAGTGGTGCTGGTTGGTGGCTTGGCCTGGTTTGAGGGAAGCCGCCGACGGAATCAGCCCAGTCGGAGAGGCAGTCAATTTGGAGACCATTCGGACATCTGAGACCAGCCAGAGACAATTCTGACATCTGGGACCGGCAGGGCACAATCCTCTGACACCAGCTGGAGCGGCGGCTTGCACAACCTAAGCCAGCTTGGGTCTCCACCTGACTCCCAGTCATCATGCTCTGCATCATCAGTGAACGTGGGCACCTGTATATAGCCTCGCCCGCACGTGCAAAGCCTACTTTTACGCGGGCGCACGACCGCAATATTGCCACTTTATGAGCAGGCAGTATTGCATCCACTTCTTTGAAGTCCTTTTCCTCCGCACGAAACTACTACACCTCTTCTCCTCGGTCCCAAGGCAAGAATCCGCTGAGCCCGTGCGACCATGCGCTTCGTCACCTTCGCTCTATACTCCCTAAAGATCAATATCCTCAACATGCTTGTGGGCGGGCAGCGATCCAACTCGCTAAACCTCAACTTCATCGAGAGCCTGGCCATCCGAGGGTCTGTGGCCACTAGCCACAACGATGACTTGGACGTTGAAGAGATTCCCCTCTACGAGGCCGATGTCACCAAGCTAAACGCCATCATCGGCTGATCACGTGCACGCGCCCCTGGCGCGGGGTCGGGAAGACCAATGTCTGGATCTACCCACCATTCACTGAGCGGATCTGGCATGCATGGTATATGTTTGAGAGGTTCATTGCAAGCCGTTGCTGATTCGCTGCTGAGCTGAAAGAACTGATCCTGAACTTACTGAACTGTTACTGAACTGATTTTGATTTCTGAATTATCAAACGCAACAGTCCACGGAACTGCAACATCAATTGCATACCGTTAATGAAGACTGATTGCTTTGTGAATCATGGGATTACTGATGGCAACCTACTCTCTGAATCAACAAAGGCTTATGCGGCACTGCTAGTGCTGGTTTGGGAATGACCAAGTGACCGTGGTCATTGATAATTGGCCGCGGATCATTGGGTGCTAATTCTGGATTGACTGCTAGAGACTGGCTCTGATGGTACTAATTCTGGCCCTAAGTTACTGGCAAATGATCATCGGTATAGTCGTGCGCCTTTCTATAGGCCCAGTGAAGTTGCACCGATAGATGACTACTGACCATCACCAAAAATGACCATTGCAATCACTATGCCAGAACCAAATGAGAATGATTTCATGGTATCAGGAACTGCAACCCAGTTTTTGGCCAATTCATCGAACTGCACATCGAGAGATTTTGAGGCTTACCAATTCTTACGGAGGAATTTTGGTAGTGTCCACGAAACCCAGCTGTTGTCGAGTCTGAATGCTATGATTGTGGACACTTGCGAGAAAAGGCGCACATCGGAGCAGTATATTCCAGGATCTAACCCATGGCTGGGTCAACTTAGTGGAATTAGTGATTTAAGTCGTTGGGCCCATAACCTGCGTTGTCTTCCGGGCCTGAAAGTTACGCTGAGCGTGAGACAGGCACACAACGTATCCAATTGTGTATCGGACCTCGTGAGTCTCACTCGGCGAATCATAGAAGGAAACCCTCCAAAGGATCTATCTGGTTATGATTATATCTCCCATATACATATTTTCTACTTCTTTCTATATGATGAGATACCTTGAAAAATACACAATGGGAAAAAGAATAAAAGATATTGAAAATCCTTCATTACAATATAAAGCAAAGTATAGATGGATGAATACTTTAATGCCTCAAAGATACTTGTTAATATCTTATTTATTACTAGGCAGGTATCCCCATAGTCTTCTAGAATATAATGTAGTCGTCCAAATGGAGCTTGGTAGTTAGTTCCAAAGAAGTTTATGCTTAGAGATTTCGGGCTTCTCCTAATGTCCGTGTATATCTGCTTACATATATTAGTCGTCAATACATCATCAGCGGTGCTCATAACCAACAAAACATCCACATAGAAAGCCACGAGTTAGAGAATTTCCGGACCTCTCACCATAAAGGCCCTTATTTATAGTTTTGAGGCCC
Organism: Metschnikowia sp. UFMG-CM-y6306; assembly: GCA_009756535.1. Taxonomy (NCBI): domain Eukaryota; kingdom Fungi; phylum Ascomycota; class Pichiomycetes; order Serinales; family Metschnikowiaceae; genus Metschnikowia; species Metschnikowia sp. UFMG-CM-y6306. The sequence goes on along the minus strand of WFIW01000018.1, from coordinate 208,549 downwards.
ATTTTCACCATCTCGTTTCCTTTGTTCCACGGAGCTTGATTTAAGCCATATAAGAATCTGTTGAGTGTCAAGACGATTTCCTCATGCGTTGTGTTGGTTTCATTGGAAATCCCGGAACTTGTATCCACACGTGTCCCTCAAGTCCACCTACCAAGGCAGATTTGACCTCCATCTGATGAATAAATAGAGTTTCGGAGTACTATTCTAATACTTCTACCTATACTACTTTCACAATTTATTGAACACGAAATTCTTTTCACATGTACTTTACAATAATAATATTGTTCCAGCAGAATATGCAAATATAAGAATTGAGCTTTAAAAAAGTAGAGAAAAGATACAAGGATAAAAAAGCTATACTACCATCAGTATATATCCTTTTATATACCGGTAGATATTCTTTTATATATCAGTAAATATTTGTTAGACAAGAAGCTCGGATGCCGCTCCGTTTTCCGTCGACGCTCAGCGGAATTCCGGGCGAAATTATCGAAGTTAGAGCGGGCATGCTCCAGTCAGCCGCCCAAACTCCACCAAGCTTACGCACTCAAACATGGTCAAATTGCCCACTAACTAACCGACAGTCGCAGATGGGGGTGTTAGACTCCCATGGGTAGTGTGCTACCATAGGTGCTCAAGTGCGATGTGCGGCGCGGTATGACGACCTTGCCTCAATGCTTGGTCTAAACCACTCTGCTCTCCTTCTTCCGACTGGACCGATGTGCCTTATCTCGATGAGGCTGATCCGGTCGACCCCTCGGCACGACTAGCCCGATTAAGGCCCTATTGCCGAATACGGTGGCGTAGTCGCCGACATTACTATAGAACCGGGTGATTCCCTTTGTTTTACGGGTCATCAACAAATACATAAGTCCTCGCCCAACTCGAACCTGGCAATATTCTTTTACATCAGTAAATATTCTATCAGTAAATATTCTTTTATATCAGTAAATATTCTTTATTAT